>JAIPRL010007618.1:0-22904 GCA_025469235.1 Pemphigus obesinymphae
TTAATACTTATTATAATTCTATTCTTTGATTTCTTGCTAATTATTCATTTAGGCCTATACTTTTTATATTATTTATTTTAATGGTAAAAGAGATTGCTAATTATATTTATTAGCACTTTATTAGCCATAACACAATGTTTAAATATAACATTTATACTCTATTTATTACATTATACTATTCTGTAGGTAGTTTTAAAATTATTTTAAACTAAGATTTTACTGATAAAATTAATATTTTTCCTTTAAATTTGATTTTAAAATTTCTTGACTTTGTAAAAACTTCTAACGGCAAAAAGCAGTAAACGGTATATCCTAGAGCTAAAAGTAGCATCTAAATATTGCATTTATTGTTAAGATCTGAAATGTTCAATATGTTTACTAGAATTTTATCTAGTAAAAGGGTTTCTGTAATGATGTCATATAAACGTCAGTACTGAGTTTTCTAAATCACCAAATATATTGACATGGTTCAGATAGTGAATGCACCATATAAGATAAAATTATTTTATTATTAAATTTTTTATATCACTAGTGGAGAAAACAGTAACTTCCTAATTAGGTACGTGATAATTTAAAGAAATGTATATCATATTTAAAAATGTTAAATGTTATCTAAATTTTTATTACCTGTCTTTTTTTTAAACGGATAACAAACCAGATGGATCGTCTGAATTCTCTAGCTTTAGTAGAAATTCTAATTTTAAGATTTATTCTTAAATTATTTTTAATTGTTTAGAAGCTAAATCAACTAGTGGATATAGAAAAATATTATATAGAATATAATTTTATGACACATACGACTTTATGAACATTTTATCCAAAAATGATTCTATGATTTTGATTTTTGTTAAAATACAATTGTAATAAAAAAAATAGGGTATGTGATAACCATATGTTTATAAAATGTTTAAAATAATTCAATGATGGGTATCAAAGAAGTTGAATTTTTTCCCTTATATTTTACGTCGCTAAATTATGGATGTAAAACGTAACAATTTATCGTACCCCTTTTGTCTTTTGCGAATGTAAATTTCGCCTTTTTATTTTTTTATTTAACTCGTCCGTTGCCACATTATTATATTCTACATTTTTCTGAACATTATCTCATATAAAAACTTAAAAAAATATTAAATTACGGAATGAATTATAATAAACTAGTATTAGTAATAGTGGCGTCAATTGGGAGAGGCCAGAGTGGGAATTAGCTCCCCTTGTTAACAGAAGACCGGTATCCGATTGGGAAAGAGACAGTATAGGATAGGGCTTTTTTTCAAGGTGAAGAATTTATTTGAATAACTTTTTTTATCGTTTTGGAAGTAATATTTAGATTCTCAGGAAATTATTCACATCAAAATCTATTTTTTGATTATTTTTAAGTTATATGGACTGGTCTCAACTTTTGCCTTCCCTATTACAAACTCAAAATAAAGCCACTGATTAGTAATATTATACGAATACACATATCACATATAATAAAATACAAATTAAACACAATTTTGATTATATTTTTATAGAAAATTTTAAAATGTTTTATTTTCCTATTGTTTTTTATGATTTAGAAAAATTAAATCATACATTTGCATATTTTCTTAACATCAAAACTTGTTTTCTTGGTCTCTATCATTCAACAATGCTTTAGCGTCATAAAGTTAATAGAGAATATTTTATACCTCACAGGAACCATCCTCAAATAAAAATTAAACGACGAATGAACACAAAAACTTTTATGGTTATGAATAGAGAATTTTTCTTACTATATGGGCAGATTTGAACGCCCACCCCATCGACTTTTTTATTATAATTTAAAGGAGTACCTATATAATTAAATTTTTAGGGGAATTTTCCTTTTATTCCATAAATATTCTATATACGATCTTCAGATCCACCTCTTTTCACACTTTTTACAAAAAATGTAACTTATGACATCCACTGACAGCGAACTATTATTTTTTTTACCAAATTTCTATTGTAATTATATATTACATGTCACTAAAAGAATGTGTACTGATTATGAACGAGCACAATCACGGGTAATTCAAATATTATCTAGTTTAATATATATTTTACTGAGTAATTAGCAAAAGACGAATTTTGGCGTAGTATTTGTATAATATAACTGTAAGATAAATAAAACAAAAATACATTTGATACCAAATATATATATGTTTGGAGTCTTGAGGGTCGATGGCTTACCCTTTGGTTCAGGTCACCCTTCGGTATAGAGTATATTAATGATAAATGTATTACCTAACCTATATTGCACGCGAACAATACCAAAAAGGGTGGGTATATTCATTCATCCTGTATCAGAATTATACAATAAATTAGGTTCCGTTGATAATAGAATCGACTTTATTAAAAAGAAACAACATTTTATTAGTGACCGGTAAAACAGTTATTTAAGTAAAAGTATACCGGTCGTTTCTACTTCTTCAACATATAATTTGGCTTTAAAAATACTTCTGTGGTATATGATTACTCGTTGAAAATTAATCAATTTACCGTATACAATATATTATTCAATATAATAAAATAATTATAACGATATTATAATATAATAAATATATGTATATGATGAAATTGTTTAAAATATTACGATTTTTCATTTTATTATTGTAATAAAATGTTGGTTTTGAATTTGAAGTTCATAAAATATGGTTTCGATTTACATTTTAATCATTAACTTATTATAATAATATCTACTTTATTTTTATTTTGAACCGTATTTGAAAATAATATATAGTTCCCTGTCAGTACATGGACCGTTCTAAGGTTCTGCATACAAATTTGTTAGGATTCTCCGTCGGTTCATTTGACCGAACAATGCATAGCCTGTTAGGTTTCCGTTCGTCTCATTTTACCGAAATCATTTTTATGGATGACATTCAAAAATGATCTATGGGACATAGATCATAGATGTGTTTTATATATAACCTAAAATAATTATAAAAAGTAAAAAAATCAAAATATCCAAAAATTTTTAATCAAAAGAAGAGAAAATAATTCAGTTCAGTTATCTTATTATTTAACGATTGTTTCTATTGTTTTTCAAAATTTTGTATGATCCATTTTTGTATATATCATTCGTAAATATAAGCATCCCAGTCAGTTTATTTATTTCTCGAAAATATTGACAAATTTAATAACCATATGCCTATTTGCATAGTATATATATATATATATATATATAGGTACTGCATAGTATACCAAATACCATTATAAGATGTAATACTTTAATGGTCAACATTTGTTTTTGTATTTGTATTATTCAAGTTAAAATCCTAACTATAATATGTAATAAATCGTTTTTCAATATTTCAAGTAACAATTATATAAATACTGATATGACAATACATAAGTATAAATTAAATATAAATAAAATAGTGAACCTATGGTGAATTTATGTTTATAAAACGAAATCTAGATGATAGACAATTTACAAGTATGGCACAAATAATAATTTAATAGTAAATGTAAAATGTAATTTAATTAAATACTATGTAAAATGGTATTTAAATGTTGTTTAAAAGATTACAAAGAATTAAAAGTTAAAAAACTTAACATAATATTTATTAGAAGGGTACATGAAAATCGGTAGATATTTAGGTAGAGAAGTAGATTAGTCATTAAAAAAAAAAAACTGTAGATATTATAACAATTATTTATTATTTTAAATTTTTTTTTTTTTTTATTCATTTTAAATATTGTAATAGAATAATTAATAACAATATTGTAATATTAAATAATAATAATAACAAATTAATATTATTTAGTAAAAATTCTTGATTAAAATATCATACAATTTAAACATTGATTAGGTACTTTTATAATGTTGTAGAATACAAAACACAGATTTGATCATTTTCATATATTCATATACTTAATAGGCTACGTATAGTAGTTAAGTATAGTTAAAAATACTTTAATTTATAGGTAAGAAGGTGTCCCAATTGTATGCTACTTTGACATACAGAACGCCAATTATTATTAACTATTGTCATAAACGTATACGATATACCCTGTTTTTTTGGATAACTCTGTATTATTCAAACCTGCACAAGTCAGCGACTTTTTGTCCACCACCGAATCTCTTTTTTGACGTGCGTGGAGTATAAAAATAATATTCGAATTTTAAAGTAATTACAAAAATTAATTCCTTAAATAATATATAAATTTTCTTGAAAACATATGTTCTACATTTTTAGTGTGTGTACTACGTAGATTATTTACTATAATATATATATTATAATATTATAAGATTTTCAAAAACATATTATTGGCATTTAAACATTGAAAGAATATCAAATATTCGTATAAAAATTAAATTCACACTAAAATAATTAAATGTGTAAAATCCTTATTTTGTTTCTTTCGTTTTTTGTGATTACATTTTCAAAAATTATATTATTCATAACAACAGCTATATTATAGCCGTTCTTTAATAAATTACAAATGCATTATGATTTTATTTATTTATTTTTTTTTATTTAAATAATATTGAAAATTATAAACAGAAATCATATATAATTATTTCAGTACAATATATTATCCTTTAAAAAGTATTTTTTAAGTAAAATATTTGTTAAACTAAAAATATAAATTTGATTGGGTATTTCAGACTATTTTCGAGTCACATTATAAAATATTTAATTTGTATATTACTCACTAAAGAAAATTAAATTAAACTCAAATTGAAAAATAATTAGGTACATTTCAAAAACCATTATATTTATATTATTATTTTCTATTTTTAAATAAAATATTTTAATTTGAAAGTGTTTTCTGAATTAGTAGTATAAATAATATGGTTTGAATATAAAATTGAAAGATCCAATACATTTTTCTAAAAACTCTTGAAATTGTAATTTATATAACCTTTGACTTTGTTGAAACGGAAATTTGTCAGCGTATCAAATTTATTTTTTGTTTAAATTGTTAATGTATCTAAATAAAATATTACTACAGTGAAGTAAGCGATCACTATAAATTTGTACATAGAATTTTCACACATTTCACTATTTTCCGATTCTAGTTAACAGTGAAAGCGGACAAAGAATATAATCCAACAATTGAAAATTATGGACAAACACATAACTTTTGTATACCTATTCCGAATCTAAACCAATAAATGATAAACTTCTGTATCTTTTGGTAAGTATAATATATAATTATTATTTATATTTGTTAATTTACTTTTCCAATTATACCCAAAATGCGATTCAATTAACATAACCATAGTATTCTGTATGCATAAATACTATTATGTTTATATTATTAGATTTAATAACTAATATATACATCGTATTTTGTATTTTCTTTACGTTTGAAGCTCAGTCGAGATTGAAGTGTCCACCATAATTGAATACCTACTAAGTATCTCGTTTTAAAAGGTTTATTATCGTATAAATACAAATTTAATTTACTCTGTACTCTAATTAATTAGTTTATATATATATATATATATATATATATATATAATTAATTTATATATAACTTCATCATATTATCGTATTTTATATCTTATTAAAAATAAATAAATAAAAATGAATTTCCTAAACCATTTCAATATTTTTTTTTTATATTGCACTTGCACTAAATTTCCATTTAAATACATTCTGAAACAATGCAATTTTATTAGATATGGAAAATGTTCAATACCTATTGAAAGTGTTTAAAATGAAATAACATTGAGGGGAGGATAAACGATATAATTTTGATTCAAGCAAGATTTAATTAAACAATTATAAATTGATATAAGATTGTCATTTGTCAGATACAGTTAGTGCAGTAGATTCGTCCAATTACAAATATCCTATGTACCTAGTTATATGGTCTTTAAAATATGTATAGGTACTAAAAAATAGTCTAAAAAGTTCAACTGATTATCACATAGTAAATTCATAAAAAAAAGCCTGCCAAATGTACAAATCTATACTTCGTAGTCTCCAAAACTACAAAACTCTAAATCGTTTGAAAAAAATTGGTCAGGAGAGCAATTCTAAAATATATGATAAAAACTGTATTTGAAATGTTGAAGTTTTGTTATGCGAACAGCATAGAATAATAGAATACTTCATCATAACGATTGTCATATACCTACTTATTATATTAATATGAATATGAATTATTTGTTTAGTATTTTATCATGTTTAGCATTTTAAATTTTAACATATTTTTTATTTATCATTTGATAAAACCATTAGTCATGTTATCCGTGAAAAAACTGCGGAAAATATTAATTCGGCACATGGTTGATCATTGATAATACCACGAAATATTGCATTATAACATATATATAAAATATTATTTATTATATTATATCAACGATATGATTTGTGGAGATAAAGCCTTTTCATACTAACACATTATTTTATAGTTTGATTATACTGATCATTAGTTTTTAAAATAATAATTGTGCCATAATAATATTTCAGTTCTGATTGATTGAAAACTTTATACTATTCCAAAAGTTGACAATTTATTATGACCAAATAAGTATGATTATTAGCGTAAAAGATGCACATTTACATTTCAAGGCATCTGCTGCAAAAAATAATTTTCTAAAAGTTTAGAAAAAGTTAAATTTATAACAATACGAAACACGCGATTTACAAAGTATGAGCATTATAATAAATTATTCAAGTGTAACTATTTAAATGAAAAACCTATTCTATGTTATTTAAGACCGAACTCATATAAATTAAACTGTTTTAAACAAACACACTTATGTGCGGTCAAATATTTTAAAAATTTAATCACGTTCATTTATAGTTCAACAATATAAAAATAAGTCAAAAGTTTAAGCATGTAGTATTATAATTTTACAAGTAGTAGTAAATACAAAAACAAACCAAAATTCCAAAATAAATTTAGTGGAATACAATTTCCCGGTTTTATTTATAACTTTGGTCTGTTAATACATAATAAAGGGTAAATACTGATGAAATCAAAAATTACTTACTCGGATTACCGGTACTTTAAATAAGTTAAAATGTTATATATATACTATGCCGAGTTGAACATACATTTTATAAAACACGTAAAACCAAAAAGTCGAAATTCAAAATAGTAATACTATCGAACAACCAAAACACGAAATCTTTCCATTCTCAGGTGACTTAAGTGCATCAATGGTCATTCAATCGAATGAAATGGTTCGTATACACCTACGTCCTACGTCTTCGGGCGATAAATAATAATGTCGTTCTCTTTGTATTACATCGAATGGAACGAATCGAATTTTCGGCGGTATGAGCGTGTAACGATATTACATTTTTACGACCACATTTGTATCGTCACACAATCAAAACTTTTCACTTCGATATAACTGCGATGGAATATATTGTTCAAAATTTTTTTTTAGTTCGTTCTCATTTCCACCGTATATGTACCACACACATACCGCATTAAATTTAACATCGCAGTATAAGTGCAAATAATATGCACAACATATATCAATAAAGCTAAAAAAGTACGTATGTATGTAGTATGTAGGTACTACAAATTATAATATTGTGCCGTATGTATGTGTTATCAAATTTGATAAATGTCTGGTTAATATGCAAACCGTGTTAGTGCTATTTTTAGTTTTTATTGTTTTTTATTTTAATTTTAAACATGAATGCAACTGAGGAACCCAAATACTATCGGGTGTAAAACAAACATGAAGTAAACAAAATACATTTTTGTTGCTAAACCTTACCTAAAATTATTTATAGATTTATATAGTCATTCACACAAAAACACGCTATTGCCAGGAAATGTACACGTTACTATAATAATTTTTATATATGTTATATACATATTTTTTACAACAAAAAATTTGTGATTTCCAAATTAAAACTTTTACGTATAAAAATGTTTTTAAAAGTAATACGTTCATCGAATACTTAATATATTTTAAAAGTAATTTAAAAATAGTCCTGTGTCAATATCATTTTTATTGTCTTATAATCACGATATTAGTTTAAAAAAAAATATGTTTACTATTTGATTGCGAATACATGATTCCAAATTAGATTTAAAACAATAACACCTATATTAAACAAATGAAAGAAAACAAAATTTCCAAATGTACCTAAATTCCAGTTATCCAAATACGATGTATAATTTATTTCTTACATATGAAAAACTACTTTTAGCATATTTAGACAATTGTAACTCTTTTGAAAATTAATTTTTTGAAAAAAAAACGCACTCAAAAATATTGTTGTCTTTAATTTTGATAAAAGAGGATTTGACCTTAATTTTACCAATTTAGCTTGTTTTATTGTACCAAAAATTACCTGTGTAGCGTCTTCTTAAAGATAATTTTATTAATTTTTCCGTTTTATATCAGAAAAATATTTTTGGTGCATTTTTTAATGACTTTTAATAGTATGTCAAAATTTTTACTAGATAACTATATAATCCATATTCCACCTCGTATTATAATTTATAATGATTAAATTTATTATTAAAATGCATTAACATAATTGAATCTCAGACGAAAATTTTAAATATGAATAATTTATTAATAAACATTTTACAATGTCTGTATGTTTTATTTATTTATATTTATCTATTTTAATATTAACGTCATAGAAAATAATATCTATCAAACATTTTATCAAAATCATAATCATGTGACTGTGAGACTTGGTTGAAAAAATGAGGTAATGAGGTAATACTAATATATATATATATATATATTTTTTTTTTGTTGTTTTATAAATACATATTTAAATATTATATTTATTTATTCAACGTCAAAATAATATAGTTATTTTTCGATTTAATAATGCTTTGAAAATGTAATTTGTGCCTTTCTCTTGAAATGTAAAATATATAATCAGAAAATAACGTTCATACCAGACTATACAAATCTATCACATTCTATACAATTAATTCCATAAAACGTAAAATACATATTTATAAAAATGTTAAATTGAATTTATAAAATTTCAAACTATATTAACATTGAGTATTATCAATATAACTATATAGGAATACATATGGTGCCTAAAAAAACTTATATATTCATTATAGTACACTGGATCTGTAAATTTTAGTTGACGGGTGATGAATGAACTAATGAGTTTATCCTGTTATACTACATAAATTTTATGATGAAACAAATAATATTTGACATTCACATATAGCACGAAAAGACATTTATTTTGACTCGTAACCGTAATATTTCTTATAATATAATCAATATGTGCAGTATTTATATATAGTGTACCTACAAAAAAACAATCTGACAAATAAAATAATTTGTTTCGATTCAGTAATTTTAAGTAATTTAAAAGTTATACTGAACTAAAATCAAAATGGTAATTTATATTCAGTTATAAAAATTAATTTGAATATTTTAAGTAGATTTAATTCAAAATATGATTTTAAGTTCTAATGAGAGCGAGACAGCTAGTGGTCTTACAATGAATTTTATTATTACATTTTTTTTTTTTTTTGTGAATAATTTTTCGACTAGAAAGAGCCTAGTAGGATTTTTGGAGTAAATAGTTTTTTTCTAACCTTACTAACTTCTTTAACTAACTATCCTTAATTAATTTTACCTTATGAAGTCCTGAATTAAATGTTCCAAAAAAAAAAAAAAAATATATATATATATATATAAAAATTTTAAATACCAACTAAGAAACTTATGTGCCAAGAAATACTCGGTTTATATTATAATTCTTCATTTATAATGTAAAAAAATGATAATTAAATAAGAAAAAAAGACCTGTAGATTTTTTATCGCATTGTTATTTTTATATTTCTTCCATACCATATCCCTACAAATTACACTGTACATAATAAAATTATGATTATAAACTTTTATTTTTCAATGAGCGTAGTTTTCGGTTTGTTTAATTGTGTAATTAATAATTTATTCCATTCTTTATTTAAATAAACGAATACGAATATTTTTATATATACCAACTAGAGCGGGAACAATTATTATTTGTTTGGGCGGGTGACCCTTTTATATATTATGTATATATACATATACTTTTCTTGGCAAGTTCAAATCACCGGAAAATAAGAAGGAACATGCTTTTGGTCGATTATTAATAAAATCCAAAAATTCATTTCGTAATATAGGCAATGAACCAAATATTAAAAATAAATTTGAAATATAGCCTTATAAAATGTATAGTTTATATTATAGTATGTTCACATTTAATTATATGGCCAGAATGCCTATTTACGTTATTTCTAAGACACGATACTACCGATGAAAAAAGTGATATAAACCGTTTTTTACAATGTTTTAATATTTATAATACAACCACAACGGTGTTTAATCAAATCTGCATTCAAACACACAAACGCCTAATTCTCAATACAATTGGTGAAAAAGTTAACTATTCAGTTTATAATTGGTTCAAACATTGTGTTTAGTAATCGACAAATCATCTTGTCTTCGAGTAATTATAACACTTTTAAACTCCAATAGGGTTAAATACAATCAAAAAATATCACTCTTCCAAATTATATCATAAATTCACCTAATCTATAAAAAATTTTTTCGATTTGTCCAAATTATACGTTACTACTAGAGCAGTAAGTTGTATAAAATATAAATATTTTATATATTATACATTTAAATGTGTTAAGGATAATGTGTATTTTAATTGAATGTCTTAAAAACATAATGAAAATATCAAATATACTTAAATATTTGATTACAATTGTATGCTCTACTTCTTCCTTGCTATATCTTCCAATAATATTTTGAATACATTTTGAAAGTTACACAGAGCTATATTTTCAATATGCCTATTTTGCTTCAAGAAAATTAGAATTTTCTTATTAGTTTCAATTATAATGAACTTATATTGTAGCTTGATATCGGTTTTCTCATGTTTGAATATTTTTTTTTTCGGATAATGAAATATAACTTATTTTCAAGGTGTCCAACAAATCAATAAACAAAAACAAATCTACGGGATAATTATAAATTTCAGAAATGTGTCAATCTTGGGTAAACTTATTATTAAACCCTTTCACTCTTTTAGAATGTTTATAAAGTTACCAACTAATTATAAGTATGATGGAAGATTGATGACGTGAAATTTTTCTTTTAATATTTTTAGGTGTAAAATTAGGTTGTTTATTTGAAATACGGTTAACCACCTACGCCGACTTGTCTGCACGTGCAAGTGTAAAATATTCACATGCTACGTTTGTATACACACTTTATAATAATAATTAACTTTTTTTGTGATAATATACCCACTGCTTAAGACGAAAATGACGGAAATAATCGTCTACACATGACCTCTTAATAATTTTAACCACAATTTTCGATCCTCTTAACATGAGTTTCAATAATTTTTCAGAGATAAATATAATGTGGAACAATTTTACTATAGTATTTTATGATTCATTTATATTCATATAAATAAAACAAAGTCCCGTATGTTTTCCTGAAGCAACCTTCAATACTACTGATAATTTATTAAATAATAAATAGTAAACAATTTCTTAAATAAGAACATATATCCATTAACTAATCGTTTAATTATGTAAATTAGACATTTAAGGGTGAAATAGAAAGAAGTGGGTTTCAATTTTTAATCAATGCTCAGCCGACATTTCTGAACAAGATTTTAGAATTCTAATATTTATTTACATTTAATAATATTACATTTCACACCTTTATTTGTTTCAAACCGGTCAAAAATATTTCCAAACAAACCGAGTAATTAACTAATCTAGTATATTGTATATATTTTACTGTAAATGTCGGCAATCAGTAATTATAAGTAATGACTAGTCACTATTGATAATAGTTAATTTTGTAGGCAATATTGACATTGTCTAGACATTAGGTACATAAAATGACTAGAATTGATAGTCAAAATGAATAACATTATTAATATTATGTTTAAATCATTAAAAATATTAAAAATTATATACCAAAATCAAAAGATCCAATACATTTTTGAAAGATTTTTCTTTATACTAGTTGAATTCAAAATTGTTTTAGAATTTTACTTCTTCCAGCCATCGTGTTATACTCGCGATACTCAAAAATGATTTATTATTACATTAATTTATTATTCAATATAGAATCAATGGTTTTTTTTTAAATTATTCATGCATATTGACTAAATTCGTTATTAATAATTATTATAATTACACAATTTAATATAGTTGTATTAATAGTTAGATCCCTGTACCCCTCGAAAAATTTGTTAAAAGTCAGACATGAAAATTTCAAATTTATTATTTCCGATCTTTTATGCTTTATTTTTCCTAATACTGATTCAATATTAAAATCACTAGCCATACATATGCTGGTTTGATCTAAGATGAGCATATTCATACATGAATAATATAAAATCACATAAACATAAATCCATTAATGAAACAATCGCTTTTAACTCTCTTAACGATGAAAATACATAATTTATGAATGAAAGACATTCATTATTTTCTTTAATGATACAAATGTACTATGTGTATTTAAATGTTTGGGGAAATTCAAATTAACGATTATATTCTACTTCAAATTAAGTATAAATATACAAATATATATGTATATTCAGTGATGGTATAATTGATCGGTTTTCGTTGAGAAAGTAATGAAATATTTTAACTATTTATAAAATTAATTTCGAAAATAAAGTACAGCTGAAATAAAAATACATTTTTTCTTTCTTTAAAAGCACCATTACCATATTATTTTTATTGAACTCAATATTTATTGAAAACTTTCTCGTCAATAAAATATGTCATTTTAATATTATATAGGTATATTTTTTGAAATTATTTATTTTATTTTTATTTTTTTAAATAAACAAAATAATGGTATCTGGAAAATGTAATACTTCTTCTAAAACTATCGATTAGACATAATATCTACCAGCGCAATGAAAACCTTTGACGTTTTATAATATTAAATTTGTATTTTACTACAGTTTTTTTTGTTTTATGATTAATGATCACAACATATTCTCTAGATATTAATACTCAACCATGTTATAAAAACATAGTTGTATATGGTCACGTTTCAAATTTACAGCTCGATTACGCTGAAAATATTTTGTAATAAACTATCACCTATTTGCTTTTTATTTTTCGTATTTCCCGTTTTTCTAAAATCCGGATATTAAACAAGATGAATTATAATAAACTCGACATCGTTATTAGTTGATATTTTAATAAAACGGGTGTTTAATAATGCATACATTTTGTTAAGAATTTAAATAAAAGTATATTTTGGTTAATGGTAACTAGAAAATATTTTAAAAGTATTTCTTACAAAATATAAGTATAATTTCATGTCAATTCAAAAAGCCATTCGATTTTATTTATTTTCCACAAATCTTTGCATGTATCAGTATTCAATTATTAAACAAGGTTAGAAAATATATTTATAATTATTGTGTATATAAATATGAAAAACTTAGAAGTCATAAATAGCAAATAATATAAAGTTAATTAATGTAAACATAGCAGGCTTGTTATGTTTAAAACACATTTTTTAATCATTCATAAATATAAAAACATTCCTTTAAAACAGGTGTTTAGTACATTTTAAATTAAGTGTATTGTATATATTTGTATATAGTTGTAGATACATGTTTTCACATACCTACACTACCATCCATTTATCCATAAAAACACCCGAGTTAAGAGATTTATTAAATAAATATACCTAAGGTAATAACTAATACGAATTTAAATTGAATACAAATATATTAGACGTTTTATCTGTTCTAGAAAAAGTTTTATTTGTAATGCAATTTAATTAATTAAAAATGTCACTTAATGTTAATAAACAGGTATTGAAATTCACAAAAAGTGAATCGCTACTACTGGAAAAAATTTGTAAAGCATTATTAGAAACATTATACTTATACATTAAAAAAGTATTTAGCACAATAATCAATAACATCGTTACCAACAGAAACAATTACCTATATTATTATATGATAGCCAATGGAATATCTGAACTAGAACGTTTTCTATTAATAAACCTCAAAATGAATTCGAATTAGTAATTATATTATTTTTTATGTTTCAGAATGAAATTTGCATAATCAATTTTGCTCTGAACTTTACATTGAGCAAATAAATTAGAAAATTGATTATTATGTTGATAAATCACAGCAAGTTGTGAGTGGGATTAAATTAATTTTACAAAAAAAATAATTACAATTAAATACAAATTAGAAAGCTGATAGTTAAAATTCAAATCCACAAAGGTATTTATATCGAACCTTTTTTAAATGTCAACATAATTAAAAGAGTAAGTGAAACAGCTACAGCTATGAAACAGTTGAAAAGCGTAATTTTAAATATAATGAAAGTATTGATATTCTTATGAAAAAATTACAAACAAAATGTACTATAAAAAATGATGAATATCATTAACGGAAAGACTTAGGTAATACAAAAATAAAAGTAAGATTTATATTTAATTTTATAATATATATATATTTATTTTAAACTAATTATATTTTTTATTTTTATAAATTAGATAAAGATCGTTCATCAACATTTAATAAATGTTGAAGAGAAGCTTTTAGTACCTAATTTATAATCATCTGAGTCTACAAATAAAAAACGGTAAATTGTACTAAAAATGATTTTATTATGAATATAATATATGTAGGTAAATTTTATAATATTAATAGAAATTATATCCACTACAAACCTTACTACAATTTAATTTGGAACTCTGAACTAAAGTTAGCTTCGTAATTTCAGTTTAACTCCGCCTGCGCGTGGAATTGTACTAGAGTCCAAAATTGCGCTGACTGTCCATAAGTATATTATACTTTTTCCTGATTCTACTATACTACTTCTTAAAAGTTAGTTTTGTCTCTAATTACTCAACTATAGTTTTTAATGGTTTATTTTCATTAAACACATCAAATAGTTAATTAGAAAATAAATCAAGTTGGGATTCAATAGGATTATACATTTTTCTTTCGTTAATTCTTGGCATGAATTTATGGACATGACGAGTTTATTTGTAGGATGTTTTAAATCAGTTACCATTTTTATAAGTTTATTTAATTTATCTTTGGCATTGGTGTTGGCCATACTAGCAGGATTTTGAAATGACCTAGACATAATAATGTTAACCCTTAGGCTACCACGTGGGGTCCTTAAGAGACAAATTCTTTTGTCAGTATTTTTTTAGTTAATTTTTTTTTTAATCCTCCCATATATTTGTCCCTTTACTTATAATTTGGGGGTATCGATTGTTTTTTTTCTAAAAATCAGTAATAGACTAAGAAAATTGCAAAAATTGGGTGGGACCCATTAAGGACCCGAAATAGTTCATAGTTGCTCCATATTTTCATATACCAATGTAGCACGGGACTTGCCTCAAACTAAACGCGGAAGATTAACACACGGTCTTTCAATAGGAAAACAAATGTAAAATGTTCACCTTTCCACTTTCAAAGAACACCGAAGAGAGGTCAATTAGAACGTTTTGTCTAAAATACATCGATTAATGGAAGCGGAAAGATGAAAATTAATTTAGGTTAATGTAAAACATTTTTTGTATTACATTGTAATAATTGTTTGTTGTTATTTACTGGTTATCATTTTTACATAAAATAATAGTTTATTTATATAGTATCATGCACTTTTTTTTTTTTTTTGCCTGGTACCTCGGGAAAGCATGGTAATATAATATGAATATTGAACATAAGTAAATACATTTTTATAAATGTGTATATTTAATATCATAAAACACTTATTATACCAGACATTTTTAAAAAGTATTAGTATTTATTCACATTATTATATAGTATTTTTACAATGTACGATCTATCAGCCTACTTATCGGGAATTTTTTTTTCAGTCGAGACTCCAGGCATATACCTAAATACAGTAAGTACATACTTAGTAAATAACATATTCGGCGGCCGCAGAATGTCTGATCAATCTAAAAGGAAAAAAAATCCAATATGGAGGTTAAAGACGTAGTAGAACATTCCTGGATATTCCTTTAATAACATCGAATACGGTTAAGAAAGAATTTTTTGAAATTTTACCTTTAAGGAAAAAAGGGGGAGGGGTGGTAAATTATTATCCAATGTCTAGCCTAAACTACTGGCCATAGAAAACATTAATTAAGTAGTAAAACTGTTCATGGGTGAAAATTCATTTCAAATAAGTATATAACGATAAATATAATATATAAGTACAATATAATACTAAACATATAAATACTAAAATATTAAATTTAACAATATTATATATTACTAATTAATAAATGTTTATTAATTATTAATTATTGATTTTAATTTAAATATTTGTTTCCTAATAATTATAAACATTAAATAATGATTGTACATGAAATATTTTTATTTGAATTATATTAGTTAAATAATTACGTATTTCCCAAAAGTTGGCGCAATAACCAGATACGGTTTGGACGTTTCTTATTTTGTATCGACAAAAAATTACGAAACTGAATAATTTGATAATATTATTGAGATATTACCATGAATATTCAAAAATGCAATTGTTATATCATATACAATATATGAATTCCCCAAAAATACAACAACACTTTTACGTTTTCAAAATAAAGTATTAATAAAAAATGGAAGTTTTTTTAGTTTCCTATAAAATGATGAATTTGGCCATAACTGCCTTGGATTACGAAAAATATTTTATAAAAACATAATGTAAGAACACGATTATGCTATTAAATATTTGGTTGTTTGTATTTTCCAAATACCACAATTAAAATTTTAGAAATGCACGATCAGGTGAAAACGCTTATTTTTTATATATAAGCCAAGTAAATACGTTAGAATAAGCACTTAAAATTGTAAATTGGCAAAACAGAATTAAAATTCATGAATATCCAAAAAACTAATTTCGTATTTCATTCCGCGGATGTCGAGCAAAATGCCAATTTTAAGTATTTAAATATTAAATACAATTACTTATATTGAAAAGTAGGTATCTAATTAAAATGTTAATTATTACAAAATATACACTTTTATAGTTTCTTAAGTGCATTTAAAATAGGTACTTAATTAGATACTGGATAATACAGTATATTTTATATTTAATTGATTTTTTACAGTAAGTATACACATATTAAATATATTTTATTACACAGACATTATACGTTTATGTGGAATATAAGTGTTGTATTTATATAAATATTATTTATAATAATAATAATAATAAATTGTAATTATATATATATATATATTATATATTTTTTACCATTAGAATTGACTATTCCAATGGAAATTGAGTATTTTTATATGTATACGTTTTTATTTTTTTATTTTATATACAGATTTCAGTGTTTCAAGTAATATTCAAATATTACCCAACTCAGTATGTACTTACTATATTACGACTGTAAAGGAATACGACTTCGAAAGAATATTCGAATTCCACAAGTTATGAATATAGAGTATTAAACGTAAGGATAAAACTGAATATAATTTTGATTTTTTATGAAAATCAATATATTAAGTGGAAATATCTATATTTTTTACCAACTTTACATTTTAAAAAACAGCATTTGTAGTTCAGACGTATTTTAAGTACACAATAATGGAACCGTTTCATCATTATACTAAGTAATTTGAATAAACAATATAAGTTATGGATACAATAAGAATAACGTGAAAGGTTTTTATCAGACATAATTATTTTTCTGTTATAATATAAAAACCGATATTCACGAACATATTACCAAATATATTTTTGAATCGAAGAAGGGATTTTATATGCATTATGAAATAATCGCCAATAAATTTCGAATTTTTATATATAATCTAATATAGGTTAGTGTCTATATTTTATCTGTATTATTATCATTATGTATTATACTAGCTGAATTAATTTAGCTTTGCTCGTCAACAGTTTGACTGTTTAATTAATAAATATATTTACATTATACCTGAATTATCCAGCTACGGCCGTGCAACTTGCTTCCCCTGTTCTCTCTTAAAAGTTATATTTCTGAAAATCCAATTTCAGTTGTTAATGTAATATTCTTAAGAAATATCAGCTTTCTACAACTAAAAATTTGGGCTGAAATAAAAATTGAAATTCTATCATAAATAAAATGTCGATATTTTTTAAAATTTATAAACTTATAAAATTATCAATTTTTATCGATTTAGTTATAATTATGTTCATCTACTTGTGAATAAAAAATCCATACAGCCGTATTGTACTAATCACAATATACATTTAAAAAGCAAATTTATATTTTACACCTCGATATATCTATAAAAAATTATAAATATTCGAGTTGGAAAGTTGTTAAGTTCGTTTCATTTAGTGTAATCATGTAATATTCTCACTGGTCTCCGTAAAAAAATTAGGTCATAAAACTAAATGTATTCCAAAAGCAAGATGTACCAAATGATATAATAAAAATTTGTTGTCAAGTCAAATTATAAAATATTATCGATGAATTAGGTCAAAATTGACATTATAGGTATACGTTTAATTAAAATTTGTTATCTTTGACTCCATTGTCCCCAAACAAAAATCTAACTGAAAAAAATTACATTAGTAAACAATTTTTATTTCATCAAATGTTACATTGGCACACCGAGCCACAAATTTCACTTTGTTGGTATTAAATTCGTTCACATCGATAAATCGGGATCTACTATACATTAACCGAACATTCTATTAGATTGACCTGTCAATTTAGAAATGTTTAGGAGGTAACTTAAATTGCTCAACACTGCCAGGCATTATTTTAAATGCCCGGATATTTTATAGAATACTCGGATTTTCTACTTTGCCCGTAACACAATATATTGTGTAAGCCGAAAATCTCTTCTCATATGTTAGGTACTATGGGGAGACAATGTAGCTTACTTAAAATAGTCCTAATGTCAGTTTGAAATAAATTGACCCTATGGATAACGAATACGGTCCAATCCCCGTTATGTAAACACTGATTTGCATAAGCCAGCTATCAAAATATTTGATATTAAAATTAGAATAATTAAAAACTGTATATACGCGATGACGATACTGAATATTTTATTTAAATATAATATTTGTATTAAAATTTTATAGGTACAGGGTGTTTCATAGTGAAACCATAAAACTAGGTAAAATTTCATGGCTCTTAATATTCGTTTAATATTTTTTTTTCGGACTTAAATACTAAATTTTTTGACAAAAGAAAATCTCTCCTTAGAATTATTTAGATTATTTATAATTTAAAACTATATAATAAATTAATAATTATATTATGTCACATTCACAAATGTACGGTTTATTATGGTATATAATATTTAAATTAATTTAGTAAAAATTTCTAAATCTATAATATATTAAAAGAGTCTGTGTGTATTTTATATTTGAATTAGGAATTTAATTATTTATTCAAGGCTGAAGGTATTCTTCTGAAATAAACCTCTGAAATGGGTCAAAAATAAATATGTATCGTATATTTCATCGAGTAACGTTATACTTTTATTTTTACTTAAAGTCGGTTTTTAAGTTTAGTCAGAATTCCAATTTTGATAAGTCAAAAATCATAAAACGGAATACTTATTCGTAAATTATTAATTGCCTACTTACCTATAAGTTTTATATAGTTTTATTGAAGAAATTGAATACTTGAACTTAATTACTTATAACTAAATATGTATTTAAAATATGAGTAGTGTTATATATTTAAGGCATTTCTGAAATAAAAAAATTTACATTTTACAAGTCTTATCAAAGTATCAATATAATATTCTCGAGAAATAACAACACACATCATTAAACATTTGTACGCTATGTTAGACATTTTTATTTCATTAGAGATTGCATTCGAAATGTGGTTCTTTTATCACGTAGAAATAATGTAAAAAAAACATTTATTAAAACGTTTTTATTTTTTTATGATAATTTCTACTGGAATTTTTTTTCTAAAACCACTAAATGTAAATATAATTGTTCAATTTAATTGTGCTTTGAAATACAAATATTTTTATTTTAATAAATCGATGGTGGAAAGGCAAAATGTATTAAAGAAAATTTTCAAATGTTCAGGAAATTCAAAAAAATATAACTCCAAATAAAAAAATTAATTTTTTTATTACATTTCTATACTTATTATTACTTTTACAATAATATTGATTATTAAACAATACGTTGGAAATAACTTTTTATATATTATCATATTACAACCCAGTTATGCTATAAATACATATTTATTAAAATATAAAACCATTTAATTTGAAATAGTCGTTTACAAAAGTACTTTTTTTTTCCTGTATTCTCTTTCCATTTAGTACCATTTTTTTTTTTAATAAAAAAACCAACAAATCAGACCAAAATTATTACAATCAGTATGTTATTATAATAACATACTATAATAATTTACCTCGGATTTGATTATCAATAAAATGATGTTGATGAAACTTTTAAATGATTTAAATGACAAAATTAATATATATTAGGGATTACGTTATTTGTTGTTTATATATTTACAAAATACATTCTTACCTGCTAATTAACGTTAATTAATATAGTTTATTACATATTGAAAACAAATGTAATATTGAGCTATAAAATTATGTTAGGAACACTACCACTATAATATGAATGTATACGAGTTGTCATCGTATATGTCATAACTCATAATGTAGTTATAATGTAATTTACAATCAAATTTTGTTTAGTTCCTTTTAATTTTCCACCATCGAAATATTAATATAATTATTGTGTTTTATGATTTTATAAGGCATATAATTTATAATTATTAAATTATTTATAATTTTATGAATTTTATAAGGCAGTGGTGAGACCTGCAATGATGTATGGAACGGAATGTTGGGTAGTAGGTAGAAAAATAGAACAGAGAATGAGTGTAGCTGATATGAGAATGTTAAGATGGATGAGTGGAGTTACTAGAGAGGATAAAATAAGGAATGAGTATATCAGAGGTAGTATAGGGGTAGCTTCGATAGTAGAAAAAATGAGAGAGAATAGATTAAGATGGCTCGGGCATGTATTAAGGAGGGAAGAGACTGAGGCAGTAAGATTAGTAAGGGAAATGCATGTTGTTGGTAAAAGGGGGAGGGGAAGACCGAAAAAGAGATGGGGGGATGTAATGGCGAATTATATGAGGAAGGTAGGAGTAAGTGAAGAAGATGCGGGAGATAGAGTTAAGTGGAAGTGTAGGACCAGGGTGGCCGACCCCAAATAGTTGGGAGAGAAGGCGAAGGAGAAGAAGAAGAAGAAGACCAATTACCTTATATGTTGACTATTATATTATATTCTATGATACTACCCATCATGGCCAAATATTTATAATATTAGAATATATATATATATTATATATATAATATATAATATATTAGAATTTTTTTATTATAATTCTTTATTTCTTTCTCCATATACGTTTTAACATATGTTTTATGAGTAGGTAATTATATAATCAATTGTATTATCATAGAATACTGTCGTAGGTACATATAATTACGTATAATTCATATAATCTGTGATAGAACGTAGAACCATTTTAGCCAGAGATTATTTTAGGGGAGACAATACTTCCCACGCAAAAAATGGTATACACCTCCCTTATAGCATTATTTGTAGATATATATATATATATTTATAAATATTAAATATGCATTTTTTATTAAGAGGACGCTACACTAACAAATTATCGTAACGAAAATAATTTTTATTATTAATTTGTTAATATGATTTTCAAAAATCTGATACGATGATACAATTTAGCATTTTAATGCATAAACATGTTTTTTTAATAAATACCGTGGTAAAAAAAAAAAAAAAAAAAGGTCCAACTGACACAGGTCTATTTTGAAATAACATTTAAAATATATTTAAATTGTTGATTTTTATTTTTCTTAAAATTTCATAAAAATTGACCAAGCAGAACGCCTTTCTAATCGGGTGCTTAGGTGGTGTCCTCTTAAAATCACCATTTCATATTACCAAGTTTTAAAAATTGTAATACACCCCCAAACATAAAGTATGAAATAAACACTAGTTCTAATAACTTACAAATTACAGTTTATGCATCTGTGAATGTTATTTTCGATCATTGTCTTTCTTATTTTATCAACTTGCTTACTTACTAACATTGTTAAAAAAAAATTGAGAAATACTTGATATAGATTAATGTAATTTATACAAGACCCGAGTTCTGAAGTCTGCAAGTTATATTATTTTATGATTAAAAAGTTGAAAAGAATAGATACAACTTTTTTTCAGAATACAATTAATTCAAATTATATACCTACTTATCTAGAACAAACTCACTACTTATTATAATCTATTTTATATTTCTGTTACACCAAATACACCAATTTGTTTTAAAATTTTACTACAAAATAAGTTTGTTTTCTACAATTTTTGTACAACAGCGTCAAAATAATATTATAATCAACTCATTTCAATTACAGTTCCATATACTTTTTTTAATAAATATAAATGTTTTGTTGTAACATGTACATAAAAATATAATATATTTCCTTCATTTCATTACAAAACAAAGAGACCGTAATCTATATTAATGACTTAACATGCCTCAATTATATAGGTCATAAAATAAATTGTTTTCTTTAAATTCATAATAATAAAGAAATATAATATTAAAATATTCTTCTCTTCAAGTCTGGTAATTAATATTAATACCTACTTCAAATTTAACCTAGATGTCAAAATGTAAGTTCTGCATGGAATAATTTTGCTATATTGCCAGTTAGGGTCCTGCCACACCATCGCGTTTTACGCGCGACCATAAATAGCGCAATTCCGCCTCAAATCGTAAGAACATGTATTATAATGAAACGCGCCATACCAACGCGTTTTTGTCGCGGTCCGCCGCGCGACCAAAAATTGAATCACTGCATGTCGACGTTTTGGAGCGTACGCGCGTTGGTCGCGTGTAACGTAAACAGGTTGTTTTCAATGAC
>JAIPRL010007619.1:9820-22898 GCA_025469235.1 Pemphigus obesinymphae
AATCGTTTTATTGAATGCAATGATTTATCATTGCTTTCAAATTCAATACATCCACCAAAAGTACCCTGCCCAGTAGCGAAGTGCATCCACCAATACTGACACCCGACGAGCGAAGGGCTTCCACAACTTACTGACCGGCTTTTTTTTTCTTAAGACTTTGAAAGGGGTCAAAACAGAAGGATTGATAAATTTCATATTTATTTAAATAATCTATTTTGTGTTACACACAAATGTTTTAGGTCAGTACTTGCACCACTTCTTAGCTGGATGATTTTTTTTTCAAGTTCGCTTAATAATTCCACATTTATAAGGTTCACTAACTTTGCATAACTTTTTTGTGGTATTCAGTTTCACAATGTTTTCCCACACTACAATCTACCAAACTTTTTGATTGACACATTTGAAAATGATTAAAAAGTAGAAATTGAGGCCTATCTTATGATATCAATAGCTAGAATAATTTATTGTTTTTACAAAGTATGTTAAATTTAGTAGAAAAAAGTATTGGGCTAATAATTGTTTAATTGTAATAAAGCTTTAACACTGCATACACAATACAAAACTATTTATAAATGAATATGTTATTTTAAAAAATAAAACCACTTGTTTAAATACTGATGTGCACTTTAATAAAGCTGACTCACAACTGAGCATAGCAAGAGCCAGCAAAACCTGTGCATGTTGGATCCTGCAAACTTGATGCAGAGACAAAGAATCTTATCTTTTTCATATTCTAACTTTTCCTACCTCTGTAAGTTTGAAGTTATTTTATTCATTCATTTAATTTTAACAATATTTATTAAGATATGTAGATACTGTAATCTATTTATTTATTGTATTTATTTTACTGTGTTCATTATTTAATATTTATTGGTTGCATAATTAACTTTTTTAAAAGTTGACAATAAAAAATATTTACATTTTTACACCAAATTTTTTTTACATGTTATAAAACAAACTATTTGAATTTTTTCTCATAATAAGTTATAAAATACAAATACTGGTTAATTAAAACTTTTTTCATTTGGTAAAGTGTTTTTTTACAATAAAGCAAGTAAAATGCCATGTATTTTGTTGTTTGATATAATAGGAAATATATTATAGATTAGTTAAAAAAAAAATTGTCTTGATAATCACTTTGCCTTTTAGAAATATTGATTTTTTTTTTTTTTTTTTTAAATAGTCTTGGAAAATAACCAAAAATATTTTATTTTTTTTTTGTCAAATAAATAAATATGGAATGTTTATTTTTGTTTTACTGAAATCAGCACACCTTATTTTATAATATTGCAAATTTTTATAAAATTTGCATTAAAAATAGCAAAGATAAAAATTTTTTTCAATGAGAGTACAAGTTTGCGCAGAGACCTCGGAAACAACAAAAACGCATATTTTAACTACATTTTAAGTATCTATAAAAAAAACCAGTGAAGATTTAGAGATAAAATGTTGTATTCTTTCATATCTATATAGAAAGATAAAAAATACAAAGTTTCGTCAAAATGTGAAGTGGTGTGTGTCAAATCTCAATTTTTCTAGATGATTTGAAATGGAATGACCCTCCACTAAGTTATTGGTGACATGGTTTGCTTTTCATATAAATATGATTTAAATGGTGCAAAACCAGCACAATAACACATTATAATTGATAAATAGTCTGCATTTATACCTCTTACATATTCATATCCTTGATCGATCATATTTGCCAAATAATGAATCAATGAAGTTATAAACTATATTCGAGTGAACTATAGTGGGTATAACTAGTTGCTTTTCACTAGCTTGTTTACTTTGAAGTTGCCAAATGAGTATATTGAAAATATTTAATAATTTTGACTATACATCCTTCAATTTGAGGCAACAATATATCTTTTTAAAGAAGATTTAGTATGAGCATTATATTCATACTGGAATATACTAAGATTTTGATTATCTGACCAATTTTTTCTCATTTTAGGAACAATTTCAGCATTATTTGTTACAAATGAACCAATACCTACTTGGTAGTTTTCTCGTCATTTTCTGTTTATTTTTCTGTGATTAATTTAAGATATTCTGCTATATGTTGTTTTCCTAACATATCAATTGTATTGACTAATACATGATTTAATAATGATTTCCTTCTGAATCAACTTAGATACACAAATTATAGGTTCGTTATGAACATTTGACCACCTTTCAAGTTCCATAGAAACAGTTTTTCCAGTAAAATTTGTTTTACACTCATTCAGGACCTTTTCATGAGCACTGTTTAATAATTAATAATTTAATAAATTAATTTCCCATGGTTTGTGATGTTGAAGGAGTATACTCATGTCTTAAAATTGTACATATACGTTTAAAGATTTTATGATCTGTGTGTAAAAATGGACTATTTGTTGCAATAAAATATTTGGCTATAGCTTCATCAATTTTCTTTTTATATGAAGTAGCAGTTGAATTAATAATACGGGAATCTTTTGATGTATTTATTCAATTTGACAAACATTATTTTTGTTTTTTTACTATAAATATTAAAAACGAGTTAATTATTTTTACAGAATATTTGGATTTGTTCTTACCATCTTCATTAGAATTGCATATTTTTTCAAAAGGTCTAATATTCCTTGCACTTCATGGCCACATGTTTTACACTTGGCCCACAAGCCAGTATTATTTGGTTTTTAAATACAATCAAAGTATATCCAACAAGAAATTAGTTTAGGAAACATATTCTAGCTTTCTTTTCTTACTTAAACTCTTAAAAAAGTTATAAAACAAACAGAACTAACTTGTTAATTTTTTTAACTTGTAAACCACCGACATTGAACACAACATTAATTTGATACAATCAATACTACTTAGTATTCACTATTATAGTAGGTAATTATTGCCTATAGATGTTGCATTAAGGATGATCCGTAATATTCGGCAGAGATCAAATCCATCAATTCCAACTTGTTTGGCAGCCATGGGTGAAACAATTGTTTCAGATAGGTAGTACGGACGTTTACTACTATTGTTGGATGAACATAATAATGGTGTATTCTTCCAAGGCCCTTTGGAATATTTGGTAGGTGAAGGAACAGTTTTTGATGGATTAATTTTTGCAAATGTGCAATTTCTTCACAATTATGCTCCATATATGAGATGGATTTTGGTTGTTGCTGTAGATGGAACGTTTAGTGTTCTACCTAGAATTCCAGCAGGCATGGACCAACTGGTCACAATACATGTAGGTAAATGTAGGTAATTTCATGTAGGTACATGAAATCAACACCAAACGCTCTAGGACAAAGTGGGTGGGCTACCTGAAGTTGGCCCACCCTTTCAGTTACCCTTAGAAAAATAGGATAAATATTGACTTGCAAATTTTGGGATTGAACTTGCAAATTCTTGCAATTAACTTGCAAAATATTGACATTGATTTGAAATTGATACGATAGTCGGTGAGCCAACTTCATGGACATCAATTCTTTATAATAATCAGATTTTAATTCTGAAGTAGTCGTAAATATGATGAAAAATATTCACTTAAAAGTAATAATTACTACATTTACACCTATATTTGGATCACAATTAACTGAATTAAATCAGGATTTATATTTGTTTCAATTGTTTTTATCTACACCATACAGTAAGTATTTAATATTAATCTCAGTTTAAATTATTATAATATTTAAAATTTAAGACTGTATAGTGTATATATTACAATTTTTGCATCAATTTGTATGCAAAACCCTGCTTATAAACTTTGTTTAGTTACCTATTAGAATATCAATATAATAAATTTTCACTTGTAGATCAACTACATTCTGTGAAGAGGAGAGAGTACGAAGAGAAAATCTTTAAGTTATTAATGATCACCAGGTAAGTTTAGAAGTCATGCAATTCTCTCTCTTGTACATGATACCCAATGTAAATAATTATTTAAAATTTTAATCCAACTTAATAACTACACTTTAAAGTAAAATAAATAACAAATAAATCAAATACCTAAATTAGATAACTTGATTGCAACATAATATACTACTGATGATGTTTTTAGGTTCGCAGATCACTATTCACGAGTAGAGATTCAAATAGCCGATTACTAGCAGATGTATTTCAGCATGTCCAAAACAGGTGTTTTGATATGTCGGCATTTCTCAGAAGAATTGCTCATTCAGCAGGGAGTTATTGGGATCAACAAATTAATCAAGTACCTATGAGTAAATAATTAGTGTCTCATTGTCATAAAACTTTAATAATTTCATGAATTCCATGTAAAAATAGATGAACAATTAAATGATCAGCCCGCCGAACAATTGGTCATTAGGTCTCTTCAATCACCACCACCTCTACCAGCCCGAAGTGTTTGAAGGCCTAGAGGTAGACCTAAGAAATATAGGACCGCCACTTGTTCAACTATAAATGGATAGGATTGTGGTAGAAATAGGATGTATGTAACATTTTAAATATGAGTATTAAAAAAAAAAAAAAATGTATTTGATTACCATGTTTTCGTATTGTGGTGGTTGTACAGGCATCTGAAGCAGCACCAGTCTTCAACGAAAGAAGAGGTAATATTGCTATATACAAAAATATTAATTATATAAGCAATAAGGTAATATAATAATTAAATTAATACCATATATATTTTTCTTGTTTTCTTTTATTGGGAATATCCAAGGTAGAAATAATATTTTTGAATTGCTGAGTGACGATTCTGACGATAATGGTAAAATAAAACCAGAATTTATATAAAAATATATATAGTATAATGATGATTACTCATTTTATAGAACTAGCTATCCGACCAGTAGGTGGCCCACCTACAGTAAACCAGAGAAGAGGTAATGTTTGCTATGTATAAAACATAATATTATTATAGATTAAAATAAAATTGATTACATAAACAATAAGACAACATAATAATAACACATTAATTAAATACATTAAACATCTGTGTGCACTTAACTATTGATATATTCAAATGTTTTTATATGCATTAAGGCATTGAGTATAATCAAAGAATATAAAATAACAAATTAGACACGGAATGAGAGCATTCTTTTATTGTGTGAATTAGATACCTTATGTTTTAGTTTATGTAATAAAAACTTTTTATCGAAATAAATAATTTATTAATTCATACCCACCATCAGTACCCTAACTGTTAAGCCAAGGATTTATACTTTTTATTTATTTATACCTATATAATTTTATAAAAATATACATAACTATAAAAGTCATTTTTATTTACTTCCATTCACTAATTAATGGAACAAAAATTATCTATATTGCCCATTAGAATAGACAAAGTTGACAAAAAATCTGTATATATTTGACATTTTCTCTCTGGGTTTATAAGTCAAATAAGACTGCTAATAAAATTATAATATATGTGATAACTAATACACAAATTAAAATCATTGAACAATTTTATTAAATTTAATTTATTAGTCAGGTACCTACATGAAACATGTAGGTACCTATAATAAAAATATTCTGAGCATACATTTTAATCAATTTACAATATAATCCTATTAATATATCTCGGTGCAAGGCAAATTTAATTGAGTTTTCGGGCATAAAAATGTTGTAAATATGTAGTTATGTTAAGGTTTATTCATTTTTATTATTATATTATAGTGTTAGGTTTGTATAATTTTTATTTTTTTTTGTAAGCAGCCAGTGTTGTAAATTATTTGAGTAAAAGTATTTTAATACTTTTGTAATTGTTTTTGAGTAGGTTTGTTTAAATTTAAAATGTAATTTCTTTGTTGGGCAACATTTTACAAAAAGGTTTTATCATTATAAAAATATTCTCCTTTTCAAATTTGGTAATGTTTAATCATACTCAAATTTGTTAATGTATATTTCATTATTTTTCAAACTGAAAGTGTAATTGTTATCAATATTTCTGAAATTATATATATTATGGTTGGTGGTCCTGTTAAACTGTATGGTTATAGGTGAATGTTGTTTTTTTTTTTGCTAGCTATCGTTTGGCTTGGTTAGGACAGTGAATAGTTTTTGTTTTATATGCATCCATTTACTGTTATATTAAATACATTTTATATTGATTTGTTTTCGCTGTCGTTTACATAATATTTATTTTTTTTATGTATTATATTTTACTGATTTCTTTTGTAAATTGTTGTGATTTTTTTTCTTTTTATACCCAATCAGGTAATTTATAATTGTCGTCCTTTTTTAACGAGATTCTGATGTTAATGAATTTATTATGTGCAAATTGGCCCAATTTAATGCAAATTTCACTGGTACACATTTTTAAAATAGGTATTAAATCCTATTATACAATTTCATTTATGTTTAATATAATTTGAAAATTTAGTGTTAACATAGGTTGATAATTGATAATGAATCCACAGAATATCATGGTATTTGATATTCATTTAATATTTTTGAATTGAATTTTGAAATAGAATAGTTCAATCGTAATCGCTTTTTATCTTCATACATATTAGTATGTACAAATTGAAATATCAAAACTATGAGGTTAAGTTAAAATTGTTTTTGTTTTAGATGTTGATGTAACATACCTATTCCATAAATCTATATAAATATAATATATATGTGCTTTGTATAAATAATATATGCAAAATAAAATAAGTTACTTACCCATCTTTGCGCCTGGTATATATGACTATATACTTCAGCTCATTAAAAAATGTATTTTTAAATTTTTTTATTGTAAATGTAAAAATGTTTGTTGCATCTGACTTGAAAGTTTAAAACTATATCTATACGAACATGTAATGTTTAATGCTGAATAATTTTCACATTTTAGGTCATTTGAATGAAGATCTTTATTATCTATAACTGTTGTTGAATGTGTATTGACTATTACATAAATCTTATTGTTGTACAAAGAAAAAATTTTCTTTGCTAGATATCTAGTTAATTAATTTTATCACGATCACCATGTATTGCCATTAAAAAAACAATATATATATATATATATTATATATATAACACACTCATCGAGCCTGTCAAAATTCTAGGTCTCTATTTTTCTAATAGACAATATAATAAAATTACATTATGCAAAACCTAGATTTATTTACCATTTAGGTTAAATACGAGTATATATTATGTATACCTATTACTGTTATAGTTTATTATATGATATTTAAATTTCAAATTTAGTGAGAAATGTTTTATCTTTAAATTTAACCTAAAAGGCACCATTTAAATTCTAAGTACCATTGTTTTTCTTATATAACTTATTAGAAATAGGCATCAAATATTGTTTTTAATGGGATTTTTCAGACAATTCTTAGATATTTAAAAATATTAAATAAAACACATTAAATCAATAGGTAATATTTAAATATATTATTGCCTGTTGTAATTTGTAATATTTAAATTTACTGCACATTTTAAAATATAACCTGTAAATAAAAATAAAAATATTTTAACAAAAATTCAAGACTTGATTTTAAAAATTACTTTTATTCATAGTTGCATTATGCATATTATTCTTCAAAATGTTCATACAAAATTTCAACAAACATTGTATGTATGCTTATAATTTTTGTTATCAAATTAGGTAGGTTAGGTACTCTTGATCTGAATTTTGACATTTATTGAAATGATTCTTATTTTTTTTTTTACCTCTTAAGATGATGTAACCCACACGTTTTTTGTCTCTGTTTTATATAATATGCATAACATAGCAAATCTATGTACCGCTTTTTTACTATACTTTATTTTTAATTAATATTACAGTAAATTTACCTATTATCACATTTATAGAGGAAAACATAAGCCTATGCTCTAGTGTATAGTTTTTTTTTTTTTTTTAATTCATTTTTAATACTAGTTTTATGCATTCAAAAAAATGAGTTATATAACTACTTATAACTTTTTTAAAAATAAAAACATTAAAAAAAAACTCTAAGCTAAAGCACAGTTTATATTCTCAAATAAAACTTTGATATTAGGTAAATTTACACTTATATTAATTATAAATAATCTGTATTAAGAATTCGGTAAGTAGATTTGCTATGGTATGTGTATGTAAGACAGAAACAACAAACGTGTGGTAGCATCCTCTTAAGATCATCTGATATTAATTCCTTGTAGTAACACCTAAACGATTAAAAAATATGTACATTAAATAAATTAAATATGTAGCTATAATGATTAATGAAACAGAACTCGGTCAATATGCTATCAACAAAAATAATATCATCTATAATCACAGAACATAAATCTACTTTTTAATACTTTACATTTTATAGTAGATATATATATATATATATGTTAATGATGTACCTCTATAACAAATATATTATCTATTATAGTAAATATATGGTATTATAGGTGGACATCCTATCTGCACACCCTGAGCACTGAGGAATAATTTAAGTAACTATTGAATGGAATGATTTTGATGAAGTATCATATGACTGACTATATGTTCCAATTAGCAATGTCAAATATATTCATTGTTATGAACTTTATTTTGTTATGATTGATTGTATATTCTTATAAAACATAGACATTGCCACCATTTGGTTTTTATTATAGATGGACATTTGGCAACTAATTCATTTTTTTTACTGAATGGCCATTAACAAAATATAAATAAATACATGTATATAACAATCTCAACTCAATAGGTACCTAATCAATACTTATATAATACTAAATATTATTGGGAAACAACACATTTTTATTTTTTACATAATAAATATCTATAGATTATTTATTAGCCAGCCGGCTATTGATTTTCCTATCTGCTCCCATTCCTCCGTCTTAACTGTATTTATCTTTATTTTTGCAACAAATATTGGTTGATTAGGCTACATACTAATAATAAATAATTAGTAGTTATAAGTTTACATACTTGTATTCAACTGTCCAGTATGGTAAAAATGTAGTAGGTGTCATATACCTTATCCTCATGCAGGTTGCATGTAATATTTCAATTTCAAAAACCAGTTGTCAACATTTTTTTTTAAATCTTGGAATAAAACCGATACCTACCTGAAAAAAGTTTATATTATGTAATTAATATTAATATTGTTAGTCAGTAAATACATTTTACAACACAAATGCAGCGATTTTTTAATAATAAAATCTATTTAAAATTAAATATTAATATTCTTATGATTTGAATTATTTATGTATATAAATATTATTTAAATATATAATTATTTATTATATCCAATTATTGAACACATGATTTTACATAATAAGAGGTGACTAGTTGCAAAGACGGTATGTCTAGTTTTGACATCAGTATTAAGAGAATGCTACACACACAGGGGCGTACGCAGAGGGGGGGTTAAGGGGCTGAAGCCCCTCTCCCATTGCCAGTTTAATTCTACTTTTTTTATGTTTCATATTATCAACGTTATATATTATATATATATATATATATACAGTGACGTATTTTCAACTTTTTTCTGGTGGGTGGGTCTAAATATATTGAAAACCAATCATTAATATAATGATATTTACATGAATTTTCAGTACCCCTGGACCCCCTCTCCATAAATACGCCACTATATATATACATTATAATATATATTTTTAATTTTTAACAGTACCTATTTTAATGTAACACTCAAATAGCACCTACTTTATTCTTTCATATCTAACATTGTGTCTACTAATTACTTGGGTATTTATTTTCAAGCCCTCCCTATTGAAAAATTCTGCGTACGCCACTGTACACACACATTTGTTGTCTCAAAACTATCTAACAGGCAATATAGTAAAATTACTGTATACAGAATATAAATTGCAACATTTTGATTAAATTTAAAGTATAAACTATAAATACCCAAGTATTATTAAGTTTAAAGATTGGAATATTTTAAAAAAATATTGTCTAACAAAGAAGTTACAATTAGTTTAAAAAAAATTAAAATTACAAATGCTGTAACATTTTTGTCAGACAATAATTTTTAAAAAACCTCTAAAGTACCCTCGAAAATATTCCTACCTTTAAATTTGATAATAGGTATTTATACTCTAAATTTAACCAAAATGCCGCAGTTTGCATTCTGCATAGCGTGATTTTGCTATATTGCCTATTTAAAGCCTTATATGGACGGCGACAACAAATGTGTGTGTAGTGAATTCTTAAATGTAATTGCAAAACAGATTGTACGTCGAAGATTCTATAGGTAGGTACTTACAAATAGTACCTATGTCCTCAACATACACAGAATTTCTCAATGGATTCTTCATAATATTGTAATCCTAGTTATATCTGACGGATAACAAGAGTTCTTTTTGGTCTGCTGCTTATTTTGACTAGCCAAGGAAAACCACAAAATTACCTCTTTGAAGTACCTACCAATTAGAATGAATCCGACATCGAAAAATCTCTTCGCTTCAAAACTTCTACTCAGCTCCTTTTACCTACTAAAGTGTATAAATACAAAATATTAAAATAAAATTAAACATTTATTTGTCAGTATTGGCAAAGGCACTTTGCTCCCTGGATATGTTACACTTGATGTAATTTCACAACAGAGTTCAAAGCCACTTACACGCTGTAGCATACGATTCATTGCCCGAAAATGTTCGTAATGTACCATGGAAGTCTGGCATGACATGGTACCCACTCGCACTCAAATTATTTTCATGCACTAAGATACGATTCATCATGTCAGTTGTATAATAATTGGAAATATCGCATCTTGGATTCCAATCTTCCTTAACTATACAAGCTAAACAATAAATGTATAAAATAATGAGGTAATATAATGTACCTATTTTATATATTTTGCTGTATCGCAATTGCCCATACCATCATTTAACCTTCTACTGAAAATCCTCTCAATTTCATTTCGTTCCGAAGGTAGTTATGCGAGAGCCATGAACTAATTAATATAAATATATGATTATTACATGTGTTTATAAATTTAATAAAAACGACGAAGACGAAAATTCTAGTCTGTAGAATAGACTAGAACACAAAGATAAGGATAAATATAAAAGATAATTAAAAATTATAGGTAGCCCATAAGTAATTGAGAATCACTATAAATCATATCAAAAATGTAAAAAGAAAATTGGCATATTTTCTTTTTAAATTTTTGGCCAAGGTAGAATTCAATCAAAAATGAAGCCTCTTTACTTCAAGAAATATTAGCCTTTACATTAGGAAAAATCTACTAAATACGTAGGTAGTCTGGAGCATTATGCTATATGGGAGCGAAACATGAACTCTTGCGAAAAAAAAAGAACAAAGTAGAGGCTTTTGAAATATGATGTTACAGAGGGATGCAGAAGATAAGTTGGTTTAATAGGATGAAGAAGTATTATAAAAGGTTTTAAAAAGATCATTATAGGCAAGTAACGAGAGGAGATAAAACTAATGGACAAGGATACATTCTCAGACGTGAAGAGTCGCTAAGACTAATCTTGGAAGGTATGAGAAAATTGTATAATAAATAAAACAAATAATAGGAATACAATTCATTTAGGTAATCAAATAATATTTGTGGCATTTTCGTCATCTCTGATGAGCCTTGCCAAGCCAATTTGCTGCATATGTCTTAATGATAAACTCTAGACCCATTCATGATTTTTGTTGTTTTTATTCTTTAAAATATTTTTTTTTTACTTAGTGTTGAAACCTTAAGAAGGCTAGTAACTACTATAATTTTTTTATAGGCATTATTTTATAAAAAGGATATGACATTCCCTTCAAAATATTGTTAACTTTCGGTTATATTATATAATAGGTGATTGTATTCCAAAGCCACTGTGAAATTAATTATCATCATTCTGTGTAGACATGTTTTTGCACTATAAATCCCCCATAATTTGAGGACATAATACCCCTTATCATGTCCTCTTAAGAGGATGCTACACCTACGATTTTCAGTGATAAAAACATATTTACGAAAAAGTGTTAAAACGGGTTCTAAAAGTGATTTTAGAGTTAAAATACCTATTATCAAATCGATAGAAGACAACATTTTGGAGTGAACCTCATGAGGGATTTTTGAATTATTTTTTAGAAAACAAGTTATTGTAGTTTTAAAAAGTACAAAAAATAACTTTTTAAAACTACAATAACTTGTTTTCTAAAAAATAATTGAAAAATCCCCCATAAGGTTCACTCCAAAATGTTGTCTTCTATCGATTTGATAATAGGTATTTTAACTCTAAAATCACTTTTAGAACTTGTTTTAACACTTTTTCGTAAACATGTTTTTTGTCATTTACGTTTATTATTCAACCGTCACGTGCTGCCGCCTACATAGTTCGACGTCGCACGACGACCAAAATATTATATATTTCATAATAAATAAAAAAAAATGTAAAGAATTAATTAATTTAGTTTTTATATTTTACATTTTTTTTATTTTATATTTGTTACAGGCAAAGCCCAAGGTACAGATAATATTAAAATAACATTACATAATATATTTATTTACAAAGATAAAAATAGATGTGACAGAATTAATGATTACGTTTGAATTACGTTTTTTTTTTTTTTATATTAATTCACAATAAATCAGAAAATAGTATAGGTAAATATATCGTATATATTTTTTTTATCGGATTTATTTAAACATGAATACTATTCAAATTAATAAAGGTATTCGATAATATGTAATTTATTGGTAATATCATTGATTATATGTTACTAATAATTTATAACCAATGGTAATATATTAGCATGCATATTGCACGTAATATTGTTTTGACGCGGGGCCGTTTAGCCGTGTTAAATTTATATAAACTACACGACGAGTACCGATTTTAAAATGACGCGCAGCTCCCGAAATTAGTTACTGCCGACTCGCGTCTGCTGAGCGGCTGTATTAGTGTTTCATATTTTGGTGGGGAACGCCGCCGCGCCGATTCGACTTGCAACTCCATCTCTGGAGCGTTGTATACGTACAACCTTAGCATTGATTATATATAATCAATGACCTTAGGTATAGCATCCTCTTAATGTATAAACATTTTAAAATGGTTAATAGATACCATGATTTTTCATAGGGTTGATAGCGGTCTATTATTCTAAGAAGTTTAGTATTTATTAAATTATTATGAGATATTCTTATGTGCAAATGCACAAGTCACCGACAGTCTGCTCAAAAACAGACTGTTT
>JAIPRL010007620.1:0-22890 GCA_025469235.1 Pemphigus obesinymphae
AAGTAATCACGGGCGATTGTCTTCATTAAGACTTAATTACGCAATCATAATTAATATACTTTATAAATATAAACTGTACCGTTTGTTTACTGGACACCGGTGGTGACCTTCAATCGCGCGCGTAAAACATTCGCGGCGGGAAGGCATTGGTGTTTTCGTCAACGCTGGTCGCGTGACGGGGTGGACGGTTGATTATGATCGGTCGTAATTACTTATATATATACGTTCATTTACGTGTAGGTAATAACGGACCGTGTCAATTTATAATAATAATATATTCAAACAAAAAATTATAATTATCATATTTAAAAATGGAAATAAAAATTTCGCTTTATTTTAATGTATTTACAAACAGGGTCTAAAAGTTTTAATTTAAAACCATTAAAGAATTTTTTTTTCGTTTCATGACTGTTATTATTATTTTTAGGTGTGTCTAGTCAAATTTCATTTATTCTAGGGTTTTTTTTAAAATTAATTTACTTGTATTATGTTTATCTATTTATACTAAACATCCATTATTTGTGTATAAATAATTGTTGAATAATAGCTATTTTGGTTTAGCTATTCACAAAAAGTAATTTCTAAATTTATCATAAGTATTTTATTATTTTATATTCCCTGATTTTCAAGAAGTTCTAGAACGATGTCGGATCAAACCAGAGAACGGAAGTTATAGTTGTTGATTTTTATTATTGGACGACGAAGAGTAATAAAATAAAATGTATTATTTTATATCAACATGTCATAAAACTACCTATTGTAAATTAACATATAATGTATTAAAAACGTATATTAAATTTAATTTGTATTTATTGATTATTATTATAAAGTCAATAATGCTTTTACTGTATATTTATTTTTTTATTTATTTATTGTAATTAACGCCAATCGGCAATTATAAAAATTACATAGTATATATTTATATATATATATATATATATATAAAGATTACAAAACAAATTAAATGTGATGAAAAAGTTATGTACACATAAAAATACATATTTATAAAGAAAAAGAAGACTTAGAATCAAATAACGTTAGTAAAAATAATCTGAAAGGTTTACTTGACGTAACATTCTATGAATGTGCTGATTGTGACCGTAAGCAGTTTTATGAGTTGGCAAGGCGAATAGCTGGTGATTTCTGGCCCTGAGAGAAGGAACACGGAAGAAAATTAAGGAAAGAAGGTCAAGAGCATCTATGAAACCATTTAGAAGGGAGAAAATGAAGTTGGAATCGGCATCGAGGCGCCTGGTGGAGAGACTTTGAATTTTTAAAGTGTTACGAGTGAGGGAATAATCGTGGGGAGGCTGATTTATCTTCAGGGTGAAAGAAGCATATGATAAAAACTTGTTTTGGACCCGCTCTAGACTTAACTGATCTTTAGAAAGATAAGGATGCCAAATAACTCCACCGTACTCTAATATGGATCAAACTAGGGAAAAATACAGGATGCGAAGGCAACTGGCCGAGGTAAAAGTTTTTGTATTGCGTTTGATAAAACCTAATACTTTAAGAGCTTTACTAACAGTAGCGTTGATGTGATGGTCTAAATTAAGGGAAGGAGTGAAATGGATTCCGAGGTCTTTAATGAAAGTCGTTCGTTGAAGCAAAGTATCGTTTAAAAGGTAGGCATAAAAAAAAGGGGAGCGGCTCCTGGTAAAAGACATAACGCTGCATTTATCGACGTTGAGAGTTAGTCCAAGGTGTTTAACCCATTCGGCAAAGATATTAAGCTCAGACTGGAGGACTAGACAATCAGATGGGGAGGAAACTCGCGCAAAGATCTTAATGTCGTCGGCAAATAAGATAATTTTTGCCTTTGTTAACCATTTTCCAATTGAGTTGATAAAAAGGACGAAGAGGAGAGGACTTAAGTGATTTCCTTGCGGAACACCAGAAGTAACCACACAGAAGTCAGAAACTGAATCATTTATTCTAAAATGTTGTGTTCTGGAGGTAGTACAGGAGTTTATCCAAGACAGTAGGGAGTTACCAATGCCAAGAGCATTAAGCTTCCTCAGAAGAAGGCCATGATCAACAGTGTCGAACGCTTTTCTAAAGTCAGTAAATATTACGTCAACTTGCTCCTTAACATCGAATCTGTTTAGTATGTAGGATGCGAACATAACACTATTCTTAACAGTAGACTTACTGGGTGGAAATCTGTGTTGTTGATCAATGATAACATGATTGAGACTTCTCTTTATATTGGTAAGGGTTAGAGGTTAAAAATTTTGGATAAGTGAGGAAGGATGGTAATTGGTCTATAGTTAGTAACATTGGATGGGTCACCTGATTTTAGAATGGAAGTCACAGGATAAATTTTCCAAGCACTAGGGAAATGCCCTCGTCTATAGAGCGTCTAAACAAAAGAAAGATGGGATACATTAGCGAGTAGCGACTGTTGTAGAGAAAGTTTGCAGAAATACCATCAAGTCCTGAAGAATTATTGCTTTTCAGTTTGGAAAGTGCATGAAGAATGTCATCGGGGGAGAAATTAGATGGAAGGTCGTATGGGGCTAGGCTATTATGTAGAGCATAAGGTATTGGAGATGGTAATGGTTCATTGTAAACCTAGGCAAAATAAGTGTTAAAAAGTTTAGCAGAATCAGTATCGGTAGTAGAAGTAACGTCGTTTAGGTGAACCAAAGGGAATAAGTGTCTTTTACTGGAGGTTCCTGACATACTTCCAGAAGTAGGTAGGAGAGGATGAGAGGTTGAGTTCAGTTTTTCTGATATAAGCGTGGTAGTCCAATTTCGATTGACGTTTGTATTTAGCTCTCAACTCAGAAAAAGTAAAGTAGTCTGAAGCTAGTATCGATTGCTTAAAATTTATGTGGGCTTGTTTTTTAAGAAAAATTAGGTTTTTTTAGATTAGGAGAAACCCAGGAAGGGAATTTGGGTGTAACCTATGTTTTTTGGGAACAAATTTATCGATGGCATTATGAATTGCTTCATTAAAGACAGAAGTCGATGATATAGTATGAAAAGGTAGCTACCCAATTGAAATTCAGAAAGAATTTAGAAACATAAGTATAGTCCGTGGCTCTAAAGTTATAGTAGGTTCATGATGTAGTGCTTTTTGTCGTAATAGTGAGTGGAAAAGTAATAGATAGAGGAGGGTGGTAGGAATCAGGACAGACGATTGGTGACGAAGCTACGGAAGTGGAAGCATTGTTTGTACTGAAAAAAACAAGGTCCAAAAGGCTACCGTGACTGTTGCGTACATGTTTTAATTGGAAGAGGTTTAAGCAAGAAAAGAAATCAACGATGAGAGAGGATAAAGGAGTAAGCTGACCATGAGCTTAAAGTCCCAATGTGTCATGAGACTAAGATACCTAACCTTGCGAAGTGCTGGTTATGAGAAGTGAATCCAATATTCGCAATTCGAGTATGAAGAAACTCAATATCATTGAGAAAAGAGGAGTTTTCTGCCTTGAGGTCAGGCATTTGTTTAGAAAGGTTTTGAAAATTGGAACGCAAGTCAGCAAATTGGGCCCCTTGGGAATCCTCGATCTTGGTATTCGAGTCAAGAATATCTGACTGTACCTTCTGTAGTGCCTTAATGGCATTCATTAAATATTCGTTGGATAGTATTTTTGACCGTAAAACAGGTAAAGCAGACCCGTCGATGACCAGAACGAGGGTAGGAGGTTAATTTCAATGTACCACAACAAGATGAGTGGAAAACGAGCTTACATTGATCCCAAAACAAAGAGTTGTTTGTTCGCTTAACCACTTTACAGCAGGTTGGGCAGCAAATAGCGGGCATGAGAGCAAAAATGTAGCGGACAACAGATAGCAAAAGAAGTAGGTATCAGCAATCACAGTAAGAGGCACAATGAAGTAGGTCTGATGCTTTAACTATATATTCACCTTTAATGTGCTCCGTGAAAATGTGCTAATGCAGCTGAAAATACACTGGAGTGAAAAGGTAAAGGTAGGCACTTAATCTCGAGATGTGACGTCAAAAAAATCAATGATCGTACCTTGTGTAGAGACACCAAAAATCGCGACGACTGCCTAATCGGCAGTAACGAAAAATTGATAAAGTAAGATGAAAATCTAAAACTTACGTGAAGGATTAAAAACTTGAGCGTGTGGAATCACTGAGTTACACCACAAGTAAATATGCGCACAGGGTCACAGAAAAACCGGGGTAAAACGAGTTGAACTAATATAAAACTTTAAATGTTAAACGACGAGTAAATTAGTTAAAGAAAAACCCAAAATCAGTTAAAAATACAAAACTGTTATCACTTATTCACTTATAATGTGAATAATATTAAAAGAAAAAAATAATTTTTAATCAAATATTTATTTAAAAAAAAATAATTAACTTTTTAAAAATGAATCAGTTTTTTCTTTTTAATGAATGCTTTCAAAACTGCTTATATATTACAATTACTATTCTTTAGAGACCATTATTATTTTAAATTCAAACATAATATTTCTGATTATGGAGAGATATATCTTTACAAAACGTATAATATTCACACGTGTGAGCAATGACGGGTTGCACAAATATCTCGATTACAATTTTTAATGTTGAATATATAATAAGTGTTTATAATTTGAGTAATTGTGGATTTTTCTAATAATAAATTGAAAACTCAATTCCACAAAAATATTTACTTTATTTTGGTAAATACGTGTTTTAGTAACAAAGTTACCATCTTCAGTACACAATAATGACTGCCAGTTATTATATAGTTATTTATGCCTGGTATATAACCAGTCGTTATTGAGTACTGAATATGGTAACTTTGTTACTGAAATACGTATTTACAAAAATAAAGTAAATATTTTTGTGGAATTGAGTCTTCAATTTATTAATATAATAAGTAATTAATATACATTGTTATTAGTTTCAAATAACTTGTAATAAGTACGTAAGAAAATAAATGAAAAAATATAGATATAAAATCACTTACTGAAAATAAAATTGTAATTAGTAAATTCTAAAAATATTAAAAGATAACAATTTAATAAATGTAATGTTGATTATATATAGATACTATAAATGTTAGTTTTAAAAATGCTTAGATACATTTGTTACGTATACGCCTAGATAGAAGTATTATATTTGTCAGTGGAGTTTTACATTTTTAGAATTTCTTAAATGTACTTAATTATTGAAAAAAATGACGTCCATTAGTAAATTTTGAATTGATCATTTCTACTTTAATAAATTAAGTAAATGTTAAGTGAGTAAGATCTACTAAAAGTTATATTATAAATAATGATATTCCTGTTTGGCAGAACGTTGGTCTACCGAAATAGATTTATTATAAAAATATCTACCATTTAGATTTTCAGAACTTTATTTCACGTTCATCAGAATACCTACCACATTACGTTTCAAAAATATGCAGATGACTAAAATAAATCAATAAATATACATACACATTGTTGATAGTTTAATCAGAAATAATACCAAGGTACTCATATTGGAAAAATACCGAAATTTGTTTAGAATGAATGCAAAATATGACGATATTATAAATTTTATCTTATATATTTTCATACTGAGAGTGGTGTTATTACAATTTAGCGGACGGATTTGGTTATGAAGTTACAGTTATTTGAAGTTAGCGGATACTTACGTATCAGTTCAATTGAAATTTTGAAAAATTCTATGGAAGTCCAAAGAATTGAAATATGTATACTATAATATAGGTATTTATTGTGTGAATCAGTAGCCGTACTTACATCGGGAAATTTATATAGCTTTGGAAACGACGACAGCAAGGAATCAAGAATTGAGATTAGTTGTATGAAATAATGGTTGTTATTACGAGAATTTTTTCAAATAATGATCTTTGGTTGGTAGTATTGACAATTGTTTGTGAAATATAACGAATTATCACATGGTTATTCTTGATATTGTAGTATATTCTATATTGTTTTTAGAAATGGTATCAATTGTTTCTATTAAGTTTATGATACTAAACGGTACTCAACATTTTGGTATCTTTTATTATGTGTAAGAAAATATGAGAATACAATTTTACACTTGATAATATTTGTCCCCACATATTGTAATAATTGTTATTTATGTACACCTAATTATTATCAGCGTATATATAAATATAAAGTATTATTAATGATTACGTTTAAAAGTGTAAATACTTTATCATACATAGTTTCGTGTTTATTCTTAGTAGTTATTTAATACAAACTATTTTATTGTTTCAAATAAAAAAGCAAATAGAAAAAAAAACTCTTCTCAAAAAAAATTCTGAATATGCACAACGTAAAATGTATCTTAGTTCTGTACGCCAAGTGCCAGCACCAACGAGGGTAAGATATGACTAGTATCTATACTAGATATAATATTATATATCTAAACAATTGCGAATTTTTCATGTTTTTGATGAATGATCACAAAACTATTCGTTATTTAATTTACTTTTATCTATATTTGTGTTATCCAAATTTAATTCTTGGAATAGGAAGTACTTATGTTTATATATTAAATTTAACTATGTGGGAGTTCAGTATCCGAGTACTCAGGTACTATAATATTGACCAAACACAAATTTTGTCGAGGATGGAAGTAAACGGCCTGTTACATTTATTAATTACGAATTAGGAAAACTAAAATAATCAATTATAACATTTTAAAGTAATGTGACGATTGTCCAACCATAAATTTATTTTATCAGTTATCAGATCATGTACCTATTAAGTATATCCATCTGGGTATTATGGTTATAACTACGTATAAATATTATATATATGGATTTACGGACACAGTGTATATTATCATACACTATCTTAATAACATTATTGATAATATCGTATTACGTATTATACGTATCTCTTAACCTACATGAAGTACATTAGTTCATGTTGGTTCCTAACTACACCGTATAATATTAATCACGAGAAACGGTCTCTATTGATATTAACAAATAATTGCTTACTTCTTTTTGTGAACTTCAGCCAATTGCTAGCATCTATATATAGTACATAACAAATTAATTGTGACATATCTTATAATATATAGTCACTATAGCTTAAGTGCGACACGTCAACACCTACCGGGCGAAACTCCTTGTAAAATTAATAACTTATTAATTTGAATAACTGTTTTTGAATGCGACAACGTTTTAGTTTAACTGTTTTTGCGTAAAATTCGTATACATCATATATGCATCCATCATTTTCGGGATCTATACGGGTCGAAGACCAAATTATTTTAAAAATATTCCACAAACGGGGCAGACTGGCCTTCGCTTTCTAGAAGATAGTCCATTACTCCTAAAGTATTTATAATTTATAGCAGTAGTGGCTCGTGTTAAGGAGCACAGGCGCAAGTGCACCGCTTAAAATTTCGATAAATTACCGTGTTTATTTATAATTATTAATTGTTTATTATTGTTTTAGTAATTATTGTCGTGCCTATGAATATTATTATTGTACATATTATCACGCATTGCACCGTTTTGTTGTTGGTTGCTGCTCAGCGACGCCCTTCCGGCCGCTACGTGATATTCAATCATTGCAACTGTCTCGATGCTATCGCAGCGCTGTCCGTTACGCACACTCGAAAATCGCATGCACGATGCGCCGTTTACACACGCGCAGTTTTATTTTAAAACTTTTAAAAGTTTTATTCAAATAAAATAAACCAGTAGTGTATTCAAAGCTCTTTTAGATTCTACATGGTATTTATCTAATATCAAAAAAATGTGTTATCTAATGGGATGTGTACTGGGGCCGGCCACCGACGTTATACGGCGTATACTAGTATCGGCTGACAATTACGAGTTGGCTCGGAAGACGTTATCCGATTATTTTAACCGTCCAAGATTGGGTGCTACCTTGTTAGTAGACAATTCGCTGTGCGCGTCTGTTGCTACCTTAGAGTCATTGCCAGAGTTAAATAATTTTTTGTCAATTTTCAGTGAGGGTATATGGTAATCAAACGCCCTTAAGGTACCCGATTTAGGATATTTTTTATTGTTTACCATCGCATTTCGATATTTGCCCGTGGTAACTTGAAAGCTTTTTGAGTCTTCAGTAGCTATTGATTACCTGTCCGTAAATACCATACCTTGGTGCACAAGGATGCTGCGGATAACCCCATAGCTAAGGATAACGTTTCAGCGAATAATCCCAACGTAACGTCGACGGTATCCCTGGTTGGGAATCTCGGGTCTCCCACGATACTATTGGGAACTGTTTAAGTTCACATTAGTGATGCGGGTGGTGTATTACACACTGCATGGACGTTGGTCGATTCGGCATCTGAAATTAGTGCCATTACGACAGGATGTGCATCGCGCTTAGGATTACGCATGATCCGTTAGACTGCTTCGGTGTCTGGATTGTCCGGCGTAACTGTTAGTAATATGCAGGGGATGGTAGATTGTCAGATACAGCCTTGGTTTTGTGTGGAGCCAGTTATGCCTCTTAAAACCTGGGGTTCCCCTCTTTAACATCAGATATGCAACGTTTTTCGTTATCACGTGATACGACCGACAAATATCATAACCTTGCGCTCGTCCACCCGTCGTTCGATACCTCGTTCACCATTGATGTGTTATTCGACGCAGACATTTTTGCTCAGGTTATTAATGGTAAATGTGTAACCGTTGATGATTCACTTCCCGTCGCGTTCGGTTCGATATTCGGATGGATCATTATCGGGCCGGTTCCAAATTCGATTGTTCAGTCTGTCCATACATGTTCGATATCTCTTACTTCATCTGTAGAAGTACCTACTAGAAAAATATGGGCCTGAAGAAGAGCCGGATGATGATACCGTATCCTTTACTGATCATGGCCGCTGCTAGGAGCGGTTTCGTGCACAATATAGTCGCCTTCCATCGGGTACATTTCGGTACCGCTACTATATTGTGCGCCGGTCACTCCCGATTTTTCTCTACTTCCCGGAAAATGGCCGTAAAGCGATTCGAATCACTCGAGCGCAAGTTGTCTGTTGATCCAAAGTTAAAACTATTGTATAACAATTTCATGTCCGAATATCTGGAATTGGGGTATTTGTCAGTCGTGACCTCGCCAGGATCGTATTTTATTCCCTATCACGCTGGTGACTCAAAACTCCGAGTCGTGTTCGACACTTCCGCCCGTTATTTTCATGGTCCATCGTTAAATAGTTGTTTACTTGCCGGACCTAAGCTACAACAAAATATTGTCAATATTCTTAGTTGTTTTCGGGTTCACCCTTACGCCTTTACCATTGATATTTGCAAGATGTATCGGTAAATATAAATTTTGCTAGAATATCGCCGTTTTTGAAATATTTTATGGCTGCCGTCTCTCCACCAAGTTCTCATCGAATATGAACTCAACATGGTCACTTATGGGGTAAATAGTGCGCCATTCCTTGCTTTACGCGTATTGCATTTCATTGCGTTCGATGATTGTGATAACACCGCGGGCGTTCGCAATGCCTTGATGATGCAGACCTATGTTGATGACATATGTGTCGGCGTAGATACCATAGATGACACGTGCGATTTGCAATCTAAATTGATTATTACGTTAGGTCAAACAGGAATGGAATTAAAAAAGTGGTCTTCTAATGCTCCCGGGATTTTAAGCGCTGTTCCTGTAGACAATCATGTTGGCAGGCCGTTACCATTCCATGAAATCGATTGGGTAGGAACCAAGACTCTGGGATTATAACAGCGTCCTTAGTGGGATTATTTCAGTTGTGCCCTACGTTTCAACCCCTCTCTAGTTTACTCTAAACGCGGGGTGTTGTCGCTCGTAGCACAGATTTTCCACCCATTATGATTATTACCATATTCTAAGCCAAGATAATTATGCAATGGGCCGTAGATTCGGGGATTGTCCTGGGATAATCCTTTACCTGATGATCTTCGAGGCGAATGGTAGGCATACTAGTGGCTCATAACTTTTATCCCTCTATAATTTTCACAATCCTATACATTTCCTTGATCCTTAAATATTAGTAGTACACAACTCTTCTTCCATGCTTCTGGAATTTTCTATTAGACTACTATTTTATTAAAGAACTTTGAAAGCCACTCTATACCTAAACTTCCTAATGTTCTTCATACTTCTACTAGTAATTCATCTGGTCCTACACCTCCTCATCCCTTATTAAATCCTTAATAAATGTGTGTATAAATAATTGCTGAATAATAAATATTTTGGTTTTGTTATTCATAAACAAAAAGTATATTGTAAATTTATCATAAGTATTATAAGTATTTTATTATTTTATATTCCCTGATTTTCAAGAAGTTCTAGAACGACATCTGCTCAAACCAGAGAACGGAAGTTCTATAGTTGTTGTTTTTTATTATTGGAAAATGAACAGTAATAAAATAAAATGTATTATTTTTTTCCAACATGTCATAAAACTATGTATTGTAAATTAACATATAATGTATTCAAAACGTATATTAAATTTAATTTGTATTTATTGATTATTATTATATAAATTCAATAATGCTTTTACTATATATTAAAAGAAAAATCATTTTTAATTAAATATTTGTTTGAAAAAAAATTACTCTTTAAAAATGAATCAGTTGTTTATTTTTAATGAATGCTTTCAAAACTGCTTATATATTACAATTGCTATTCTCTAGAGACCCATTTTTTAAAATTCAAACCTAACATTACTGATTATGGATAGAATTATTCTTACAAACCGTATGAAATTCACATTTGTGCACAAATACTTCGATTACAATTTCTAATATTAAATATATATAATAAGTAATTATTACCCATTGTTATTACTTTCAAATAACTTTTTATACGTAAAAAAAATAATTAAAAAATATAGACACTAAATGACTTACCGAAAGAAAAATTGTTTTCAGTAACTACTAAAAATATTAAAAGATATCAATTTAATAAATACAATATTGATGATATATTATATATATATATATAGGTACCTACTACAAATGTTAGCTTTTAAAATGTTTGGATACATTTGTTACATATACGCCTAGATAGAAGTATTATATTTGTCAGGGGAGTTTTACATTTTTAGAATCTCTTAAATGTACTTATTAATTGAAAAAAATACGTCCATTAGTAAATTATGCATTGATCATATCTACTTTAACAAAATTAGTAAATGTTAAGTTAGTAAAATCTACTAAAAGTTATATTATGAATAATGATATTCCTGTTTAGCAAAATGTTGGTCTACCAATATAGATTTAATATAAAAATATCTACCATTTTGGAGTTTTAGAAGTTTATTTCACGTTCATTAGAATATCTACCAACTTCATTTCTAAAAATATGGAGATGACTATAATAAATCAATAAGTATAATACAATAGGATTGTTGATAGTTTGTTCAGAAACAAATATACCTAGGTACTCATATTGGGAAATAATCAAATTTGTTTAATAGGATGACAAAATATGACCATATTATCTATTTTTCTTATATATTTTCATACTGAGAGTGGTATTATTACAATTTGGCGGTCGGACTTGGTTTTGAAGTTACATCTATTTCAAGTTGACGGATACTTTCGTATTAATTCAATTAAAATTTTGAAAAATGCTACGGAAGTCCAACGATTTGAAATACGTATATTATAAGATATTAAAACTATAATATAGATATGTATTGTGTGAATCAGTAGCCGGACTTACATCGGGAATTTTATATAGCTTTGAAAACGACGACAGCAAGGAATCAAAAATTGAGAATAGTCGTACGAAATAATGGTTGTTATTACGAGAATTTTTTCAAATAATGATCTTAGATTGATAGTATTGACAATTGTTTGTGAAATATAACGAATTATCACTCGTTATTCTTGATACCGTGGTATATTCTATATTGTTTTTAGGAATGGTATCAATCGTTTCTAATAAGATTATGATAATAAACGGTACGCAACGTTTTGGTATCCTTTATTATGTATAAGAAAATACAAGAATACAATTTTATACTTGGTAATATTTGTCCCCACATATAGTAATAATTGTTATTTATGTACACCTAACTCTCAGCGTACCTATATATAATTATAAAGTAAGTATTATTAATTATTACGTTTAAAAGTTTAAATACTTATCATAGTTTCGTGTTTATTCATAGTAGTTATTTAATGCAAACAATTTTATTGTTTTAAATAAAAAAAAAACTCTTACCCAAAAAAAAATTCTCAATATGCATAACGTAAAATGTATTTTGGTTCTGTATGCCAAGTGACAGTACCAGCGAGGGTAAAATGTCACTAGTATCTATAGGTATTGGATAACTATATATAATATTATATATTTAAACAATTGCGAATTTTTCTGAACTATTTTGGTCTTTTAATTTACTTTTATGTATATTTATGTTATCTAAATTTAATTTTTGGAATAGGAAGTAGGTACTTATGCTTATATATTGAATTTAACTATGTTGGTGTTCAGTATCCGAGGACCCAGGTACTATAATATCGACTAATCCCAAATTTTGTTGAGGAATGAAGTATTCGGTCTTTTACACTTATTATTTATGGATTAGGAAAACTAAAAAAATTAATTATAACATTTAAAGTAATGTGATGATTGTCCGACCGTACATTTATTTTATCAGTTACCAGATCATGTACCTATTAAGTATTTTCATCTGGGTATTATGGATATAACTTCGTATAAATATATATAGGTTTACAGACACAGTGTATTTTTTTATATACTATCTTAATAACCTCAATGATAATACCGTGTTGATGCACTTTACGTATCCCTTAACCTACATGAAGCACATAAGTTCATATTGGTTCCTAACTTCAACATATAATATTAGTCATGAGAAAATGGTCTTTATTGATGATATTAATAAGTGATTACTTACCTCCTTGTTCGACCGTTTCTTCCTGATTCCCATCATCTATATATAATAAATAATTAATATAATATATAATATATAGCAAATTAATTTTGACATATCTTATAATATATAGTCATTATAGCTTAAGTGCAAAACACCAATACCTACCGGATGAAACTCCTTGTAAAATTAACAACTTATGATTGGTAAACCTTAGATATATAACTACGTATTTTTGAAAGTGATAACGATTTAGTTCAACTGTTTTTGCGTAAAATTCGTATACATCATTTATGTATCCGTCATTTTCGGGATCTATACTGGTCGAATACCAAATTATTTTAAAAATATTGTGATTTGAACTGGGACCGGAATATAAAATTCGGTTAATCTATCTATGATACTTACGCCTTAAAGCATTATGCTATTTAGTGCAGATAATAAAGTGATTGAAATTTTCCGTATTTAAATATTTTACATAACGGAGGACACCGTATTTCGACACATAGTATAGACAAATTTATAACGAACGTTTCGTTTGGATAAGGAATATTCATAGAAAAAGAAAGGATCTGTGGGTCGTAAAAACATCTGTTGAATGCGAATCCGACATCCATGGTGTCAAAAAACACCGGAAAAGGTCAATTTCGGAAGTTCGACTCAATAAGACGACACCGGGGAAAAAGTCTAGACAGTGATAACTGTCAGGGGGTTTTCGGTAACGAATTTTTTCTTCCCGGTTCGGAGAAAAAACGTTAATATGAACAATAAAAAAACGGAAAGATTTTAATACTATCGGAGTTAAGTTTGAAAACGGTAAAGGAAAAGGAATACGTAGTGGGTGTGATCGAAAATAGGTCCAGAGAATTAAATAAATAGTCTAAAAGGCTTCTCATGGAAAAAATGGTTAAATTTTTATACCCGTTTTACATATAAGGTGAGAAACTGCGCTTTCCATCGGAGGCAAATTCCTAAACCACACAAATAGTTGGAAAGCATTGTTCGTGTTCGGTATCCAATTTTAAAACATCTCGACCTATATCCTAAACGTTACCCGCTTACAATGGGCAATTTATATAGCTTCTGAAACGTCGACAGCAAGGAACCAAGAATCGAGAATAGTCGTACAAAATGACGATCGTTAGTTCGAGTATTTTTACAATTAAAGATCGTTGGTAGTATCATTGATTTTATAATATACAGATACCCCATAAGTGATATGAAAAATGGTTGACATCTAATTTCTGGCCTATATATGACATACGTTGGCCGATCGTGTTGCTTGCCAGCGCCAAGTGTCACTGCGGGTCGCGGGTCGGTGTGTTTAAAATGTTTAAATATTATACATTGCATTATTGATAATATGTTTCAGTAGATTACGGTGGATTATCTATAATTTAGGACCATGTGTACAAATACGATACTCTCTTCAAATCATAATAAAAGCTGCCATAAATATAGTGTATACACCGTACACCTGAAAAGATGTTATAATTTGTAGATAGAACCGGACACTTGTCATTGATACCACATTTTATTAAATAATTAAATGTAATTTTATGTCTATATACATCTATAAATAAGCCGCAACAAAATATTGCCAATATACCTAACTCGTTTTCGGGTTTACCCTTACACCTTTACCACCGATATTTGCAAGATCGGTATATATTTGCAGTGTCGGCAAATATCAATTTTGCTAGAATATCGCCGAATTATTTTATGCCGGTCGCATTCGTATCGGAATTTCCATCCCTATATAGCTGGCATCCTAGTGACGCATCTATAATTTTCACAATCCTATATACATTTTCTCGGCCCTTTAATATCGGTAGCACACGACTCTTCTTCCATGCTTCTAGAATTTTTCCTTAGACTACTGTTTTATTAATGAACTTTGAAGGCCATTATCAGTTATCCCTTATTAAATCCTTAAAAAATTTGTGTATAAATAATTGCTAAATAATAAATATTTTGGTTTTGTTATTCATAAACAAAAAGTATATTGTAAATTTATCATAAGTATTATAAGTATTTTATTATTTTATATTCCCTGATTTTCAAGAAGTTCTAGAACGACGTCTGCTCAAACCAGAGAACGGAAGTTTTTTTATAGTTGTTGTTTTTTATTATTGGAAGATGAACAGTAATAAAATAAAATGTATTATTTTATTCCAACATGTCATAAAACTATGTATTGTAAATTAACATATAATGTATTCAAAACGTATATTAAATTCAATTTGTATTTATTGATTATTATTATATAAATTCAATAATGCTTTTACTATATATTAAAAGAAAAATCATTTTTAATTAAATATTTGTTTAAAAAAAAATTACTCTTTAAAAATGAATCAGTTGTTTATTTTTAATGAATGCTTTCAAAACTGCTCATATATTACAATTGCTATTCTCTAGAGACCCATTTTTTTTTTTTAAATTCAAACCTAATATTTTTGATTATGGATACATATATTCTTACAAACCGTGTAAAGTTCACACTTGTGAGCCATGACGTGTTGCACAAATATTTCGATTACAATTTTTAATATTGTATGTATCAGTAGTGGCCAGCGATAAGAGACTCGTGAGCCGAAAAATATAAAAAAAAATATGTTAGAGCCAATAGAAAAGAAAAGGTTCTCAATTATTGTAAAATACCAAAATACGTTGCACATAATTGCCCTGATTTTTATTATCATAGATTAGATATCACATGTAATAATATGTGTAAAAATATTTTAAATAGAGTAAAATTATTTTATTTTTTAGAAGGAAGTGCTTTTTTATGTGTTCTGTTAAGTTGTTTGAAATCTGGCTAATAATTGCTAAATGTAGATCGTACGAATTCATCTAAATGTTCATTAGTTAATTCAGATTGATATTTCTATTTATTGAACTTAAGCGTTGAGTACTATGATTCACACACATAAGTAATCCAAAATATTGAGATGTCTATTGGAACACTCTTTTGTTAGTAGGTATTTTTCTTCTGAAACCTTATTCCAATTCTATGGCCAAAACGCCATTTAGTTTCAGTCTTTTTAGCCCATCGTTCCTTTACAGTTCTGGTAGCTCCAATTTTACAGCTATTGTATCCTTTGTAGTCGGTGATGAAACAGAATAGATCAACAGCAAAATTATTTTTCAGGCATTCAAGTGAAGATTTAAGTATTCTCAAATCATTAAATCTACCATTGATTTCTTCAGCAAGACTAGACATTTTACACAAATAATCTTATATTTCTAGCTGAACGTCTGGAAGGCTTTCAGTAATTTTTTCAAACATTTGAAATGAGTTTTAGTCTCAAGGTATTTGCGAAAGAGTCTAAATTTCCTATTTAAGTTAAATACACTCTACGCTGAATCAGAAATAATATTTTCTCTTCCTTGTAATGCTATGTTTAGCATTTTTAAAACCACATTTTTAAAAATCTTAAAAGCCAAATCTAACAACCGCTGGAGGATCATTAAGTAGTCAACTCCACAAAAATGTGATGCACTGGTGCATAAACAATGTTAATAGGTCATTACAAAAGTTCAGCGTTGTCAGACTAGGCCGAGTTTCCATTTAATTATATTTATTATTTATTTTTTAAAATCTGTATTAATATTTTTCTTGGTTTCAAGAGCCACACGAAATTAACTCAAGAGCCACATGCGACTCACGAGCCACAGTTTGGCCACCCCTGGTATATATATAATAAGTGATCAATACACATTGTTATTAGTTTGAAATAACTTATGATATGTATGAAAATAAATTAAAAAATATAGACACAAAATCACTTACCGAAAGAAAAATTGTACTTAATAATTTCTAAAACTATTAAAAAATAAGAATTTAATAAATGCGTATTATTGATTATATATATAGGTACTACAAATGTTAGCTTTAAAAATGTTTATATACATTAGTTACACATACGTCTAGGTAGATGTATTATATTATTTGTTAGGGGAGGTTTACATTTTTAGAATCTCTTGTTATTTATGTACACCTAACTCTCAGCGTATATGTGAATAATAAATAAAAAAAGGGAAAGATTTTAATACTATCGGAGTTAAGTTTGAAAACAGTGACGGAAAAGGAATACGTAGTGGGTGTGAGTGAAAACAGGCCAGAGAATTAAATAAATGGTCTAAAAGGCTTCTCATGGAAAAAATGGTTAAATTTTTTTACCCGTTTTACATATAAGGTGAGAAACTGCGCTTTCCATCGGAGGCGAATTCCTAAACCACACAAATAGTTGGAAAGCATTGTCCGTTTTCGGTGTACATTTTAAAACACCTCGACATCACGGATATCCTAAACGTTATCCGCTTACAATGGGCAATTTTTTGTAGCTTTGGAAACGACGACGGCAAAGAACCAAGAATTGAGAATAGTTGTACAAAATTACGATCGTTAGTTCGAGTATTTTTACAATTAAAGATCGTTGGTAGTATTGACAATCGTTTGTGAAATATAACGAATTGTCACATCGTTATTCTTGATATCGTGGTATATTCTAAATTATTTTGAGCAATTGTATCAATTGCGTCGAACATGATAATGATAATAAACGATACGCAACATTTTGGTATCCTTATAAAGACAATATATAAGACTATATAAGAAGATATGAGAATACAATTTTGTACTTGGTAATATTTTTCTCGACGTATTATAATAATAATTGTTATTTATGTACACCTAACTCTCGGCGTATATGTAAATATAAAGTATTATTAATTATTACGTTTAAAAATGTAAATACTTATCATAGTTTCGTGTTTATCCATAGTAGTTATTTAATATAAACAATTTTATTGTTTCAAATAAAAAATCAAATTAAGAAATAAAGAATTATATAAATAAAAAATAAAAACAATTTCGTAGGAAAAAAAATTAAATTCTACAGATTTACCAATCTGGTAACAATATGATTACCAAATAATGAACGATCATGATGATGAGTTTCAAACCGCTATCAATAAATTTAATTGTATAATCGATATTCCTATATAGCAATTGTTATTTTTACAAATTTATATTTATTAAGATCATTATTTTATCGACTTTCAATAATTGTACACCTAAGACTCTTTTAAATTAGCGGTCAATTTAAAGATATATACATTTTGGCGGAACCGCCTCTAGGAACATTATCTATGGCACACAGATTATCATAAAAACTATAACAATATGTGACAACTGACAGCGACCTTTTGATCATTTAAATTTTTTTAAAGATATTTATCATATGTGAATATCTGATCTATCAATTTAATACTTTAGTAGATACATATATATATATATATATCATTTATTTATGTATACATGCGAGAATATGTATATAAATGAACGGAAGTTTCATTAAATATTCTTAAAAATTATAGGATCAAAATGTAGGTAATCTTAAGTAAGTTTTAAGTAATCATATACATTTTATAACTGATTAACATATTACATACAGTTTTTAGTATAATCGGTAATCGGACGACAGGATTCTCGTTTGTGAGTTGTGGAAATACCAAAGGAATAAAATAATTTATAAAGGACACAATCAACAAGTTCTACTATTAGTTGTTTGTATGTACATAAAAATGAACTGTCCATATTATATAATGTAGGACAAAATTTAATGTTTTTTTTTTTTTTTTATATATAGGTATTAAAATGAAGCTGATTCGGGGATTTTAGCGTGTTTCATCACCGCACGACAGCCAATCATCAAAATCTGATCATCAATCGCTGCCGTTGTCATAGTTGACATTTCATTTCTATTTGTTCAAGAAATCTAAAGAATGTAAAAATGTATGCTATTATGTAGAAAATATCATACTATCATTCTTCTATATGTTTGTACAATCGATAATTAGCAATAAAATTACTACATTATATAATTATTGTTGATAAATACTTTATGATAGAACACTTATTGAATAATACTTGAAAATTAAAGTTCCATTTAAAAGTATCATATTTAAAAAAATCTAAAAAGAGTTGAATTTAAAAAAAAACCTGGTAGTAAGTACACAGGAAGGGTTCAACAACATCTCAGAATATTAATTTAAAATGAAATCAAAAGAGTAAAGTATCTACTTACATGTCTTAGATGCAATTTCAAACCCATCATATTTTAATTTGCCTAAGTAATTTTAATATAATATATTAGAATATTATAAATTATTATTTTTAGAAATTGGGAAGTTCTTCGTTGTTTATGTTTATATATTTTAATGTTTTAATAATTCAGTATACATAAAATCATGTACTCGATTTACAACTCTTATGGAAATGAGAAATTTATTTCTTTAAATTGGATAATCTGATCAGGAATAATTAATATGCAGTTAATGAATCTAAATGATTTTCTAGCGATGCCCTTTGATAAAGCTCCTCGCTTCAGAATATTGGCACGAAATTAACGGCATATGTTTGTGCTTTGTTTGTAACTATTTGTGATTTTAGTCCCCTGATTTGTGCTAAACCGTTCCAACATTAATGACATTTAAAATAGGAAGGATATTTTATGAAAGCCCTCTTACGTGGGAATTTTCAATTTTTATTTTCATCTAATTTAATATTAATATTAAATTCATCTAATTTGTTTGTACTACGTTCTTTATAGTTTGTTCCGTTATTCCTATCATTAGAGCTAATTCCAATTCCAAAGTTATTAAATTTCCAAAAGAGGAGTACCATTAAATGGGTCATCTACATTAACATTTTGATTTTGTTTTCTTCATCGCATTTGCTTATGCTTTTTTAGTGCTGTGTTGTACCATTGTACTTATCACCTTATTATTAGTGCTGGCTTCATTTACTAAGTTATAGAATTTTTGAAATAAGGCGGGGCATAATTAAATTAGTTGATATAGTTTTAACCAGTGTTTGGAATGAATGCATTCCTTTTTCGTGAATGATGATTACGAATGCATTAAGTTTATAAATTATGAATGATGAATGTAAATGCATTCATTTTACTAACGAATGTGAATGCAAATGAATGCATATTATTTACATTAAAAAAAAAAATGTTTTTTTTTTTTTTAAATTCTCATTTACTTATTCATATTGATGACCGTCTTTTGTTAATAATGTCACAATTTTTTTTTTGTCCAAATTTTTTTTGATATGTATTATTTTGGTGTAAAATGAGAATTAAACGGACGCGCGCAATATATTTTACATACCTACCATAGCCCGGAGTAGGTATCACAATTCGCAAAACATGAATGTTTAACAACGAATTTGAATTCCGCGTTTTTTTTTGTGTACGTTTGTTCTGAACAATCGCAAAACTTGTAATTCTTTTCGGAAAAATTGCTGGGAAACGTTCACCTAGATCCCTGGTTAACTAGATATACGTACGTTCAGGTCACTGAAACGCCATTCAATTCGGTATATATATATATATTAGATATAATATATCTGTATTTATTTGATTTTTTTTGGGAGAAATGTCCTTTATTTTTATCATAGTTAATAATAAAATCACAAATGTATTAAATTTATTTTTATTATATAATATATTATGTCAAACATGGTTTTTGTTTTTTTAGTTTGAAAAATATTAAATATTTGTAATAATTAATGTAATTTTATGTTTTTTTAAATTGTAGTTATATTTAATTATTTTTTTTTGTTACATGAATAATGTAAATAATTCATTTTTGAATTGTTTATTAATTGTTATAATTGAAATGTGATATAGGTATTAATATTATTGTTGTTGTTGTTTAATATGATGTTATACCCATTACCCATACATACTATCTTTGTTTATAACCGAAAACAATGCAGAATTTTGAATTACTCGAAATGACAACTATGGACCTAAAGGTTAAAATAAGGAGTTTAAACTCCTATTAAGATCAGCATAAAAATTTCAACACGTTTCTTATGTTATTTTGCAAAATCTTGACTTAAAATATATACATATTTTTTTTTGAATGCAATGAATGCATTTTTGATGGCATTAATTTTTTTAATGAATGTGAATGTGAATGCATTCTTTTTGAAAGTAATGAATTATGAATGTGAATGCATTCAATAACTTCAATGAATATGAATGCATTCTATTTTAAAATTAATGTTCCAAACACTAGTTTTAACAATTAAGAAAAACGTATAAAAAGTTTTAAATTAAGAAAAATATTAAATGTACAAATAACTTTCTAATAAATATTTTATAAAAAGTATTTATACTTCCCGAGATATGTACACATAATATAGTCTTTCTCATGGAAATCACCCTGTATGTATACGTTATACTTTTTTCTTTATAAAGAAATATAAATCAATATCTAATAAAAAAGATACTGACATATATTTAAACACTTTTAAATACTATTAGATATTAATTTTTCTTCGAATATCTTAAAATTTCCTATAATATTCCATTAAAAGTTGAAAACACAAAGCAATTTTATAAAATTTTCGAAAATGCAACATTAATAATCAAAACAACTTTTAAAAATATTTTTAATATAATTTATTAACATGTAATCTTTAACTATGTTTGACGTGGAGTTTTATTTTATTTGAATTTGATTAAAAATAAAAATGTCTTTAATCTATGAGCAAAAAAAATAAAAAAATTTCAAATTTATATAATGAAAATAAAAATATTCGACTAAAAAAACTCCACTCTCAAGTAAAGTAAATATTCTGATGAGTTATAAATTGTCCAATTAATAGTCTATAATCTATATAATGATATTTGATGGATAACAGTATAATATATATTACTTCCCATAAAATCCTAAGGAAATTTCAAATATATAATTCCAAAACAATTTTAAAATGCAAATTGTAACAATGATGTAAATTAACAATGGCGTAGAGTATACGTGTTAGTAAAAAAAATTGTAAAATATTAATATTGATGGTTATCTTTAAGATACCTCCACCTCGTTTTGAAAATTTTATGACTGAAGAATGGAGACATGTCTAACGATGTGGAGAACGGCAACAAACAGTACTAACGTAGCACAAACAAATACGATGAAAAAAATTCAAAATTTTCTAAATAAAGGCTTCCATAAAGTTTGCCACTCCACATTTGAATATAAATAACTTTGAAATGGCTTAAACATAATCGTGCACAATATTTTTCCATTAAATTTCCGAGGTGTGGTCCCGGGAATATAGAGCTCTCAAGTAAATAATGTGAAATAATGTTAAATTAAATCTGAATACAGTAAAATTACATACCTATACAAATATTAATTTCGCCTGAAAATATTATGTAAATAAATTATAATGTATAACTAAAATAAAAAATGTGTCCTTAGACCCTTAATTGGGTAACATGTTGGCTTAATTATTCTTCTTGTAGAAATAATATTTATTAGGATATTACCGGTATTATTGTGATCACTTAACATAAAAATGGTATTATCTATAATATAAAACCCGTAAGATACGTAATAGTTTTTATATAATATTAATGATAAATTATTTATAAAAATCTGAATTTTTTTTTAAATATGAGATTTATATTATAGAGTATAGGCATAATGAAAAAATCAATATAATATGAATATTATGCGTGTGTGAAGTTGGCCCCCCATGTTACCCAATCCTCCAAAACAATTTGTAACCTATTTGTAACCAACTTTTTATATTTTGTAACCTCACCGTTTACGAGTTATGAGCACTTTCTCAGTGTGAAGTTAGCTCCCCCCCCAAGTTCATAAAATCGCTCGAAACAATTTGTAACTTTTTAAGCTTAATTTGTAACCTATTTGTAACCGACTTTTTATAATTTTTAACCTCACGGTTTCCGAGTTATGACCACTTTTATCAAGGGGACCAATCCAAAAAAGTTCGGACACTTTTTCGGATTTTTTTCGATTTGGTCAGTCGGTTCCAGTATATCCGTACTTCCGTGTATGTAATTAGAATAATTGGATTTCAAATATTTTCACAGGGTGCAGTGGTTATATAAAACCCAAGAACGTAAGTCCAACCGCCTTCACATGTGAAAATTAGGTACCTAGTACCTACGATATTTTAGTATATGAATAGGTATTGAATATTGTATACCTACTTATTATAATTTAGTGACTTGGGGGGGGGGGGGGGG
>JAIPRL010007621.1:0-22890 GCA_025469235.1 Pemphigus obesinymphae
TTCTCATCTCAGCTACACTCATTCTCTGTTCTATCTTTCTACCTACTGCCCAACATTCCGTTCCATACATCATTGCAGGTCTCACCACTGCCTTATAAAATTTACCTTTTAACCTAATAGGGATTCTGGAATACCTGACGCTTCTCTCCACTTTGTCCATCCACACTTAATCCTGTGTTTCATATCCACTTCGAAACCCGAAATTTAAATAATGTTTAATATATAACATTTTTCTCATTGATACAATATCTATTAATTAATAAGCGATATTGTACTGTAATATTGTTAATGTCAAAAGCGCTTTTATTGGGTTTGAGGATGGATATTATGTTTCTATGTTTTACGATTTTTTATTGCATGTACATGGTTATTAAATGCATATAATTAATATTTCAGTCATATTTCTTTTCCTCGTAAATATTTAAAGTAGGTATATGTTTTAGCGTTTATATAAAACGAGTCTTATATGTAAGAACTGCAATTCACGTTTTTCAGAAAACTAGTTTTCTTATCATATTTTTGTAATATTATAAAATGCACTTGTATACCTACCTATTTATACTCTGTATAACCACAGAATAGATTAAAGCAGAAGGGTCACTTCCATGTAAACAAAAAAGTGACGGCCATTTTGCCGTTTGTTCATCTTATCTATTTAGTGTATAAATTATCATTTTATTATGAAAACACAAATCGTAATATCAATATTTTGAATTGATTATACTGTGTGATTATACAAAATACATAGAATGAACAAACGGGAAGATGGCCGCCACGTTTTTGTGTGATAAGTATCTTTACCGTGTTAATTTTTATTAGTGTCCGGGGCCTGGTATAACTTCCCGTATAGCTGCCCGTTTTTGGGAAAACCGGTAAGTAAGTATAGATAATCGTAAACAATAATAATAATATAAAAAAATGCCTTTTTAAAAAATATTTATTTTTATTTTAAAGTACATTTCTACAAAATAAATGCATAAATGTACCTACATTTTATAGTTCATATTTCCAAGACTTCTTTAGTGCATATAAATCTGGGCCCTAATTATAATAATGATGATGAAATATATCTTAATATAATATATTTATTATTAATAAATAAATAATTTTCATTAATCACAGTTATAATAATATGTATTCATAATTTTCATTATATATACCTAATAGAATATAGTACAGTGTATGGTAATGGCGTACCTATTATGGGGTTGAATGGAGGCATCCCCACCCCGCGATTTCAAATAATAATGTTTAATATATAACATTTTTCTCATTGATACAATATCTATTAAGTAATAAGTATTGTACTTTTGTGAGAGGGGGGTAGGGATAGAAATGTTAATGGGATAGAAAAATATTTCACCCTCCTTCCAAAAAAACTGCCTAGATATACCACTGGTCTAGTATTATTTTTTCGTTGTAAATAATAACGTCATCCGTTTTAAAACGTGGTTGAAATTTTACAATATACCTACGTTTTCCGATTTAACAAATTAGCTAGGTATATATATTTTGAGTTATAACGCGTTTTAAGTTTTGAAATGTTATAAATAAATTAATAAAACGATTCCAATCCCTGGTGATTCGTAATACTCAGACGCTTCATGTATTTAATTTTATTAGAGAAAGTGATTTAAGTTTCGGTGTCTATAGTAAATTATTCTAGTAAAAATGCAAATAATATAATGTTTGAAAAACATATTTGGAGAGTTTCTGAAAAGTCAAAAATTTTTATTTATTGAGAATTTAATTGATTTTATACGTTATGTAAAATCATAAAGTCTCAGACTTCAAGCTAAAATAGAGTGCAATAGTTGTAGCTTCATCCAGTAATCTGGTATATTGGTGTTTTTGGTACCAATATATAAAACAATAATAGGTGTTGGATATTTTTATCACCAAAATATAATGACCATGGGCGGTGTGTGTTGCTAAAAAAAAATGAACGTCCCTTTTCTTTTAGAGATATACCACGGTACTTTCTATAATTACCTAATTATATAGTTTAAAAAATGTATTAATTTTATTCATTCAAGTACCAAGAAAATAGCATCCAAAAAAATATACCCATACCAATAGAAAAATAATCAAATTGTTTTTTATGATAACCCTATACTCAATTTGTGCACTTAGAAAATATTTAAAAAATTTTGTGCAATTAATTATATTTAAAAATCCAGGAAAATATCATTGTAATCAAGCATTTTTAAACCTTTTTTTAAAAGTGTCTAAGCTATATAAATATAAATGATACCCTGGGCTTGAAAATTTGATTTTATTTTTATGTTATTTTTTTGTTATAATGTTATTTGTTTTAAAATGTTATCGATTAGTAACATTGTAACATTATAAATATGTTTTGAAGCCCGAAAAAGGATAAATTTTCAAAGAATTTAAAATTAAGACAGAGTAGTAAAAATGAAACTTGGCGATCGTAGCGCCTGTGCCATAAAAAAAATGTGTCAGTCTTACAATAAAAAAAAACTTATTTCAAAAATATTCATATTAAAAATTAAAGACGCCAGAACTTTTACCGTTATTGCGTAATAGGTTTGCATCATTGTATGAACGTTAAATACATTTAAATAATATACCGTTATCCGTTTTCAAACATTATTTAAATTTCGTCATATAATAGTGTAAAACATCATCTGTTTAAAAATGTCCGTATAAATGTAAAAATGTAAAAATGTCAATTTTTATCGTTATAACTTTGAAATAATGCTAAAAATATAATATTTTCAAGCCCTGCACATAAACCTACGTAGGTAATAGGTATATAAAGCTTTTATTACCAAATTTCCAGGTTTTTGGAACTAAAATTGCAAATATTATAATGTCAAATTTAACAGGTCTTATTGTATAGAGGTATTCATGAAAATAATAAATTTCTCTAAAGTAGGTATGTAATAATTTAAACGTATCGTATATAAAAATAAATTGTGCTACAGAATTCTAAAAATTTTTTTTTTAATAAAATATTGAACTTGAATATTACATTTTTAGATCTCAAAAATAAAAATTAATAATTTTAATGATATAAAATAAAAAATAATTCTGATATTTAAAATAGTTCTAAAAACAGTAAACATTAAAAAAATGTATATTTTTATTCATAATATTAAAATTAATATTCATAGAAAATATCATGTTTCTGAAATTCACATTTTCAATTCATACGATAAAATAATAAACCAACACGTGTTTTCTACGTTTATTCGTTATTTTTGGTAGTTATATATATTTTTATTATTTTGGTATATATCGTTCATGTTATAGAACAATATTATTAAATTATTAATAATATTAACATTATTTACAATACCTACCTGTAAGTCCTGTAGGTGTTGAAAAAATCAAAAATAGTTTTTTCTTAAAGTTTAAAGTGGATAGGTACTATTAATTATTTATACGCCAAATATCCGGTGATTATATTATTTTGTGCATATATCCCTACAGTTTATAAAAACACATATTTATACAATAGCGATTTATTTCATTTTTTTCTTGATATTTTTCTCAGATTCTAGACAGGTACCTATACTTTTTTTTTTAATGTCAAATCTCTATAACCCCATATTTTTTTCATTTCTAAATCCACCTCTGTCATAATAGTAAATAGATAACTATTGAATTTAGAATAATGAAATTGTTTATAATCCATTTTTTTAACCATATAATTTTCTCATTTTTAATCTTTATATGTGACGAAATACACTTTCAGTATTCAAACTCAATTATGACAATTATATTATTTTAAATAATTTGCATAATATATAATAATTATAATTTAATTTAAATAAATGTAAATAATAATTTACATAAAAGTAGATTTTTCTAGTTGCTTTTCACTTGTCATGCGTACCTTGAAATGTCCCAGTGAATTATTTCTACAGACTCAGCAAAGAATATGTATACCTACGTAGGTAGGTACATATCTATTAACTATATGCGTTCGCATATAATATTGTTGTGTCGTTTTACTAATCACATTTTACGAAAATGTTTTTTTGATGACATCACGTGAATACGTAATTTATTTATCGTATCATAAGAAATTATTTAAATTATTTTATGTACCTACTATATACGAGCAAAAATATATGATATAGCTAACTATTATTCTACGTTACATTTATTTTACGATTTTAGCGACTTGTAATCGTATTTTTGTGGTGCAATATAAATCGTCACGACTCAATAATAATAACAAAACGAATAACTCGGAATATAGGTATACGCGCGTAGAGATATGTCTGTAGTTAGGTAGGTAAGAAGGTTGAGAGAGAGTTTTCCCAAACCATTTTTTTCATACATTTTTCTAAAATTTTCCGACAAACACAATTTTCAAGTAGATTTCACTTGGGTTAGGTTAAAAAAGGAAAAAATGTGTTTATATTTTAAATTTAAAAGTCCGTCATTACGGATTGTGGCTTTGCAACATGTATTCTAAATTTTAGCGACTCTGAAAGTATAAATTCGTGTACAATGTTTCTTCATTTGACTCCAGAAGTGTATACTCTATATATAGCAATAATCCAATAATTTTATGACAAACAAAAATAATAAATATACTCAGAATCTTATAGATATTGCATTTATTTAAATTTAAAAATATACACGGATAAGTACAATTTTACTATTTACTTATTAATTTATATTAAATGTTCATTTTCATCTGATCTCGTGAACTAATATACCTAAACGAAGACAACTTAAAAATGTAGTTGATTTAAATTTCAACCATATTTTAAAAAATTTTTATTTTTTCCAAGTACAAAAAATTAAATTGAATCAGATATAATAATTAGAAAAATTTATTTTTGGTAAATTAGATTGAAAAAATTATATTTAGAAAAATGGATTGAGTAGATTGTCATACTATCAGGGACTATCAGCTACACAATCAGGTGTGATATAATTATTATCGGTGCAGTGCGATCGTACACTCCTATATTTTTTAACTAAAAACAAAAAAAGAAATACAACAAGATTGTGTGTTTTTGCATAAAATAAAACCAATATTTACACATGCATATTTTTAACGAAACCAATAATAGTTCAGTCAGTCAATCAGTCAGTCAGTAAGTGTCTGTCAGTCGGTTAGTGCAGTTTCAATTGAAAAGGTATGAATAGTGTGAATATATATTTATTATTTTTTGGACATTAGGAGATATCAAAACAGATGTGAATACAATAGTTACAGTTAAAATTTTTCGAACGTTAAACTTAATGAGTTGAAATTATTTTTTGTTAACAATTAACTTTTGACTGAAGGCTTTTGGGTTAATTTAACAACTAATTTTAGTAAATTTTTTCATTTATTTGCCCATATGTTTGCAGATATACCTATCAATATCTGACTTATTGACTTCAGACTTATTCAATTTTGGCCGTAAAGTTCTCAAGTCAATGGGATCATGACATTTAATTTTGCATCTATTTTTGTACATTTAATATGAGTACCTATATATAGGTGTACCTATTAACAATAAAATATAAAATACATAATGTGATAAACAGAAATCGAACTATTCATTTCAAAAGGAAAATAAAACAGAAAATTACAATTTTAGCTGGTAGGTAAGTTAATACTTTATATTAATTTATGTTTCCTAGTTTGTTACTTTATTATGATAAATTAGCGGTAATTAGATATTTTAGGTATTACTGTTGGTTAGGCACTATCGTTATGTTATTATTACAATAGTTTATGAATTATTTTATTGAAAAAAATCAATAGATAAATATTACATTCCATACATACCGAAAATAGCTGATAATGGAGAAAAATCACGGAGTAAACACTTTGAATTTATTTATGTGCATACGCTATAAAAACGCATGTTTATAAAACATCACCCGTATTCATGTTTTAAGTGCTTACAAATCATATTGATTTAAATTTAAAAAAACAAAATATGTAAGTATACAAATATTATGCACACGCACATACGCACATATAAATACATATATAGGTACATATACCTACGTAAGTATCTATGTGTGTAATAATTATCACGTCGTGCATTAATTTAATTTAATTAAAAAAAATCAACGGAAAAAAAGTATTTTAGATTCTGAAAATGGTTTTACAATGTTTATTTATTTATTTTTATTTTTTTTGTATTTACAAGCTTACATTGTTTTCGATAGAAAATTGCATCTGGTTGGTACTATACAGAGGTCATTTTTTGATTTTCTCAAAATTGACTTATTTCTTTTAGTTTTTCAACGCGTAAGGAAAAACGACCAAATAATGATGAAAAAAAAAAACGAAAAAAAAATACGATTTCATCAAATTGAAATTTTTTATTTCTTCGGATATCCTAAAAATCACTGCTGACTATAGAGGTAAATAACAACTATTTATTATCTACCTCAATACCAGTCAGTGGTTTAGACAAAACATTGGAATCATAATTTTATTTATTTTTTTTGAATAATTAATTATAGACTATAGTCATATATATTAAAATAATGCAACCAATAAAGAGTTTAAAAAAGGTCAAGGGGGGGAGCGATCCACCATCCCCCTTCCCATAAAACCGTCACTGCATTTTAATATTTTATGATAGCTAAAATCATATTATCACACATGCGTCATAATCATAAATAACGAGCTTACATGTGGGACGTGGGTATGCGTATTCAGGGAAATAATAGTTTAATGCATTTTAATTATATTGAACGTTAATATCTGAGTTGGCTTGAACATTAATAATAATCAATTTTATTATATTATGAAAATATCCGATCACTAAAAGAAAAATAATGTACACAGTAATATAATATTATTATATCGTATAAATATATATGATATACTTACACTAAAAAAACAATAGTTTCAATTATGTTTTTCATTTTTGAAATTGGAAAAAAAAATATAGAGTCTACCTATTTTGGACTTTTGAAATAAATAAACTTGCAGTGTAAGGTAACTCCGGTGCGTTTGGCAAGTTCGCAAATAACAAAAAAACAACAGTCAGAACGCAAAAAATACACAGGAAACGGAACTTTTCCTTGTAATAATATTTATCTTAAAATGTATTTTATTTTTTTTTTTTTCGAAAAATTACTGTTTTGAGTGGGTCACTGTGACACTAGTCTGTGAGATCGGCAGATATACCTATGTATGAGATATTTGAAAATTGTAAGTCAACGTGATTTATTTATAAATAGCTTATAATAAAAAGAGTTAACATTAATAAATTTCCTTTTCTCGTTACAATTCTCATATACGTAGATAATTCGATTTTGGGAAATAAAAAAATTAATATGATATTCAATTGAAATTTGTAATTTTAAACTTATATCATTACTTAGAATAATAATAGAAATAAAGGTTAATAAAAAGCAATAATGTACGGAAATTTTAAATTATTTTATAACCCCTATTCAACATCAAACATTGATTAACGAAAAAACGACAAAACACATTAGGTACTATAAAATCACAATAACTTCAACACTTCATTTCATAATATAAACAGAATAATATACGAGTATAATTTACTATTTTTTACTAATTTACAAGACAAATTCAATATAGCTTGTATTATTTTCAATATTAAAAAAAAAACTTTTAATATTTATTACAATAATAATTAGAAATTTAAAATAAAAATTCATGATATACATTTTTAAATTTAGTTTTTTGAACTATTTTGTTTTTATAAAAATATTTTGAAATTTGTGAAAATATGATGACTTTTTTGGTCTATCGATGTGATACGTGCACAGTTTTCTAGAATCAACCAATTTTTGGTTCATATTTTCCCAAGAGATGGTCAAAATATAGACTATAGTTCTGTTACACCTTGTATATATTCCAGCTATATTTTAGCTTTTAATTTCAAACAACATTAAAATGTGATAAAATAACGAACGGCTGTATTCATATAAATGGAAAATTGTATATTTAAAAATGTGTTCCCCTCGTTCAGTATACAAAATTAAACAAACACAGTGCGTGATTCACTCATAATATAATATTTAAAATATATTTCATGTAATTCATTTACTAATTTATTATTATTTAAGCTGCTATATGATTTGGTTGCCATGCAACGTCGTCTTTGGTGAACAACAATCTGTCTCCGATTTTCTCGCCTATAGCTTCATAAAATTCAATCACATTTGGCACAAGCTTGTAAGCGACACTGAAAAAATATACACACAAATAATAGTAATAATAATAATAATAATAATAATAATAATAATTTTAATAATAATAGCGTTAATAATTATATAATTTTCGTATTTTCTATACATATTTGATCATAATTTTCAAATATTTCAATCATTGCGTATATGATCACACATATTTTAATGTATATTAAACCATTTTTTTTTTTTTTTTTTTTTTAATGAAGCTGTTTATATGAGGTCACAACTAGAATCATATTATAAAGATTGTAAAACTAAAATATTAAAATTTGAATTATTTAACAATATTTATATAAGTAGACTAATTCAAAATATTATATTTCAAAATTCATGAAAGATTTAAATACATTAACATTTCTAATTTATTATGATTATTCGAAAACTGTTGTCTTGATCATAAAACATAGTTTACCTATATGACTTTCTCAACGAAAACTATTAACTAACAAAATCTATTGTACGTTATATTAATACTTTGATAACAGTTTACTTTTTAAAACCATAGTCAGACAAAATAATGAATTTTTATATATTTTATGAAAGGAAAGGACTGAGAGGAGAGGTTTGGACGTAAAAATATATACGAGTGACTATCCTTTTTATTTTAACGACGTCTAGCCGCGATTGTAAGTGTTAATATGCAGTGTACTACGTATACTTTCATTGAATAAATCGGAATTCTATATAGGTAGACTATAATAAAAATTTATTTTTTTTGAAAACCGTTTAAACCTACAACAAAATTTGTTTTAAGATTTAACAATAGCAAACCTTAAGGCCCTTGCAAATACGTAAGTTTTAAGGACGTATTATTTAGTGAGTTTTTATCTAAAAATTGAAAAATATTTAAATAAATTTAAAAATTAGTTTTGAAATAATCCATAAAATAATCGGTAAAATTTTTCATTGTTGAGTAATAATAAATAATTATTGAAAAACATCTTTATAAATCAAAAAGCCTATAGAAATTAAGGGTACTTACAATGTTCTAACTTTAATTCTGAAAATATATTAATATTCTATAGGTTCTTTACTAGAGAATGTTGAAAATATATTTTTCATATTATGTTTTATTTTTATATAAAAATAGTTTGCGAATTAGTACATTTGCAAAAAAATAAATCCCATTTTCTGTTTTCAACATTCTCTAGTATACCTACAGAATCTTAATATATTTTCAGATTTTAAATTTTAAATCTGAAAATTCTATGTAGCTTGAATTCTGTCAATTTCTAAATCAATGAAATAATACATCGCTTTCATCCGTCTTAAGATTAAAATTATAAAAAAATATGGGTACTCTAACTACAGTTTATACATAACTAAGCCAAAAACATTAAAATTAATAAATTATTTTTTTAAATATCTCTAAATCCTGATTTCTCAAGTCATGCTGGTAGAAAAGCGGAAAATTCAATATTGATAATAATTTTTAGAATCAGAAAAAACAAAAGTGGTCGAATTAATCATTCCACATAAAAACATCATAACTGTACAGGGTTTGGCAGTAATTGGTTATTTGTACTAAAGTTACGTAAAACTCTTGAAAATCAAACTGATTTGATGTAATGGTATTCCAGAATTTATTCGAGAATCGCAATTAAATTTTTATAATCAATATATTTTTTACGGTAAAAGGAAAATTTAATACAGGTAGTTTTTGAACAATGGATAAAAAAATCTGCGCATCAAAATATCACATACTATAGCAGTATTGGGTAGTACAGTACTGCAACGAACGTTACTCGTTACTGTAACGTAGTTACTTTTTCGAGTAACGTTATAGTAACTTCGTTATTTAATTTTTTAACGATTTTATGAATTTATATAAGTTGGAGTAGGCATGATATTGAATTTTATAATATTTGACTGACGAAAAAATGGATATTTCTGACATTTTATTTTATTATTTACATTTTTACATATTTAAAATGTTGAAAGTAATGTCATTGTAACTGGTTACTTTCAAATTGAAAAAGTAATGTAACGCTATTACTTTTTTATTTAGGTGACGAAAAAGTAATCTAGTTACCTTTTAATTTTGTAACTAGTAACGTAACTTAGTTACTTTTTAAAAGTAACTTACCCAACACTGCCTATACACATATACATATGTACACGCATGACATATATATATCCATAACTACCAATATCCTGTACAATATATACTGAGTGTTCCTATTATTTCAGCTCTCGCATCTTTTGTATATACACAAGTCTTTTCTATATACACATAGTTTATAGGTACCCAACACTGTATACTAGTTTATCTCGGAGCATTTGAATTGTACAACAAATATAAAAAACCGTCCGAATTGAATGCAATGTTTAAAATAGATCTGTATGAATTGCATGTAGTGTTTGAAGTCGGTTTGATCATAAGCAAATAAATAAATACTTGAAAATAGAAAAAAGTTATGTAAAGGCAAGGAATAAATTTACTTTACGGGACACTTATTGTTTACTTTTTTCTCATACATGTACTAGATAAAAGTCTATGTTTGCGCTAAAAACGAGATTTTTTATACGTAAATACGGCAACAAATTTATCGTTTTATATAATACTGCAAAATATTTTCACACTTCTAAAAATAACGTATAAAAAAACGTGAGAAAAAAAAATTTAAAAATGTCTCCCACAGAATACACTTGTTCCTTATTGTTTAATTTACGCAACTTTGTAGGATATTTTTTTTTTGTTTTCAATTATTTATTTATTTGTTTATGGTCAAACCAACTTTAAACACTGCATGTGATTCAGATGTAGCTGATTATCTAACTTTCAATCAGATGATGTAGGTACCTACCCGATTAGAAAGTCAATAAACATAAAAAGATACCTTCACAATCTACCGTGAATACCTACGTGAACCGTGTTTTCCAAATAAAATCATATGCCATTTTGAATTTTCGGTATATTTTTTTAAAATATTATGGTCAATTAATGATTATAGATAGTAACTAATAACAGGTAAACTCATGATAACAATGTAATAATGATAAACGAATATTTTTATATTATATGTGCCCATTGAAAAACTTGCAAATTTTGATCGAGATTTTTTGATTCAAAAGGGAAATGTTAAGATTTACGAGAGAATTTTTGATTCAAATGTCAAATTATAATTTTTTTTTAGAAATTATATTATTTTGTCCCAGGTTTTAGCAAAATTCTAATCCTAATCCACTGAAGTTATAAACACTTACACGTGGTCGGGTTTCGGGAGCTGGATATTTTGTTTAATCACTTTGTCGAATAACTGATCGTGGTCGCGTTTCAATTGCTCCCACTCGACCGACTTTCCTTGTTCACAGATCTGCGCACGGATTTTACAAAACAGTGGTTCAATGTCGTACAGCTCATCGGTGATATCTGAGCCCAGCTTTTTGACGGAGCCTTCAATTCGCACTTGCCTTGTCTGGGGCAATGTGTCTGCCGTTTTTTCCAACCACAAGAACACCATGGAGGCTTGAGGATTTTCTGCCTATAATCACATTAAAATCAACTCTGAAGAAAATTTTTATTTTAAATTTGAAAATAAAATATAAAATACAATTTATTGTACTACTCATATAGTAACAATTAAAATATGCAAAAATACGTTTTGTATGTCAATTTTGAGGCCATTGTGGATCAAATTTTACTGAACAGTGAGCTGATTATTCTCATAAAAATGAATTTTTGTCCCTTAAAACTCAATTTTCAAATATTAATATAATTATAAGGAGGAGTTCAAATATTACTAAGCACCCGAGGCTCCGGAAGGGTCTGTAATTTTCTGAAAATGAATTACAAGAGGGATGATGGATGGTGGTGGTGGAGGGGGGTTAGAGTAATGCACACATCAGCAGTTCTAAATCGATACTATCCCATTTCTCAATCAGATGAAACCACAGCCACGGTTGTGGTCTTATCGTTACACCTCCTCGTGATGCCTGATGAGCAACATCCTCGGAAATATATTATTTTTAATTTTGTTTGCACCTTATTGCCGAAGTCCGTTCAACATCATTATCCTAATATTAGGTACTAATTTTTTTTTTTTTACTAAATTGAGGCTGGTTGTCGGATTTATGCTGACATAATTAAATAGAATGGGTTGGTTTGCCGTTTGCTGACAAAAGGTAGAGGGAGTGTCTAAAATGGCTACAAATATAATGACGTAATACTTGAACGTCCTCTAAAGGATAAGTAGTAAACAATATATTATATCCTGAAATTAAAATCTGTAATGTCTATACAGTAATATTATTATGTTTACCGTTAAAATCATAAATGTTCAAAACATTTTTTAATTAAAAATATTAAAAAAAGCTCTAAGATATTATACTTATTATATTCATATTCATAAAAGATATAAAAATAAATAAAATGACTTAGGCATTTGAAAATTTTAAAAATCAACTTTTTAAAATACTTTTTTGAATTTTAAATAGTCAGACTTGGGTAAAATAATTTTTTAAAACATTCAAAATGCTGTATTTGGAAGACTACCCATTACTTAAGTCATAGTGATCAAGATAATATTTTTTAAAAGTATATAATTAACTTTTGTAATTTTAGATACCTAATATAAAATCTTGATTTAAACATTTCTAATTTGCTGTGAAAATATTTGATACACTATTTGATAGTAATCAGAAATACCTATAATATTAAATTATTACGCAAAAGACTATTATTTAAAATAATTTCAATCAGAAACAAATGTTTTGTAAACATTTTTCCTAAATACTATCAATTATGATAACATTTTTTTTAAAAAAGATAGGTAACTTAAAAAAAATATTTTTCAAGAAGTATTAAATTATATAGAACAATAGATAATAGGAATTATTTTTGTAAAGAAATTTTAGAACAGAAATCAGACAGGTTGTGGGAATGGATTTTTATATTTTTTTTTTTGATATAGGTATACCAGCTATGATAGTTATATATGTAGGAGTACGTTTATAATAATTTGATTATTAATCATTTATTTTCGTTTTGTGTTTTTACAAAATCAAATAAATTTTCTTCTAAATATTTTGATCCATCAAGTTGGCACCGACACATTATGCTTGAACCTTCAAAGTAACCTTGAAAGATTATTGGGAATTTGCTAGATTTTGCTAAGATATTTTTGGATTTTTTTATAAGTAGTCTTAATCAAGTGTAAATTAAAAAACAACGGTGTCAACTTAACACAGTCCTGGCACATTCTCCGAATGATTCCAAACAGGTATCAACAATTTGCTAGGAATTTGATAGATTTTGCTAGGTCAATTTTGGAATTTATTATACTCTAGATTTTCCGTTATCCATTTAGAGACATTTAGATATAATGTTCTAGTACTAGTCCAATTCCCTTATTCTGAAATTACCGTAAAACCAGTATGTAGGGAATTCCGAAAATGATTTTGCAAAATCTATCAAATTCGTAACAAAATGTTGATACATTTGGAGTCATTCGGAAAATATACAGATGTTGCATTAAGTTGTCACCGGCATATTTATTTTTTTATTCATACATTTACATTTAGATACATTATGCATCTACATATGTCTATAAAACGCCATATTATAGAATTAATTATTCCTGAAATAACATTTTCCAAACAAAAATTCCAGCTTTTAATAGTTACTACATTTTTTATTTTTCAAATTTCTGTTTCATTCCTCTAAAATATGGGGTTTTTAATTTTTGGAATTACGATCGATTTTTGTCTTAGTTATTGATTTTGATATTCTTCAATATAAATATAACGTTCAAATATGCATTTAAAACCAAAAATTCATTAAAACGGTACTTACACATCGTATGCAAAAATATATTTAAGTCCGTATCTCAGTGATTGGTATACTACTTATGACTAACGTATCAATACATAATATGTATAATGTATATAATAGGTATACTATATAATCATAGAGAAGATGAGCTTTTGCAATTTAAAATATATTAGTTATACTATAAATATAAAATAAAAATACTTTTTTATTTGCCAATATGGTCAAAATGTGTTATATATCTATTATAATTTTTAGTTTTTAAAACCTTAAGTTGGTTTTTTAGCTTTTTTAAAACATTAATCTAAATACGAGACACTAGAGAAAACATACGATAAAATTAAAGCTCCATTAATATAATTTTAAATATATTTAAAATTAAAATATTAATTAATTAAAAAAATGTAATAGGTACACTTATAAAAATAAAAATAAATATATTAACCTATTATAAAAAAATAGTATATAAAAAGAAAATGTACCCAAAGTATTCGAAAAAAGATTATAGGTAAAAATTAGTTTCCACCGTAAGTCATTATAAGGTTATAAATGAACAATAAAGAAAAACCCAAAAAAGAATACCAATATAATTTTACTTTATTTATTATTAAAAGTAATATTTGAGAATATTTTAAGTGTTATACTCTATACCTATATGTATAATATATAATATACTTATAGTAGGTATCTGGACAATACCTAATATAACATTGGCAAAACCATTAAAATAATTATAATTTTAACGACTCTTCTATGTGGTTATTTTTACAACTCTTTTTATATTTTGAATTTTATATTATTTTTAATATTTTATTTTTATATTTTATATTTCGTTGAAAACTTTAGAAAGGTTAAATTATATTTCAATATTTCTAGTCAGTACATAGTTTTATGTTTATTTCTGCGTTCATAAAATTACGTTGAAGTAAATAATTCCTATATACAATATATTATTATGTGCTGGTGCAGTGTTAAATTACCAAATCCTTCGATTTTCTACTCCTCCCGTCAGTCATAATGACAAACCCGTCTTCTTCCAAGCGTCGTAATATCAAACTACGACAAGAAACCTTCCCAGTTCTGAAATCCAAAACGAAAATAAATATATTATTATCAAATATAATAAATAAATATTGTATTAAACTCATATTTAATATTAAGTAACAATTTTATTTTAATCTTGACTAATACTCGAATTAAAATTATAATTGACTAGGTGATTATAACCAAAGGTGGGAATTAACTTATAACTAATAAATATTATTGAATTAACTTATACAAACTTAATTAGTATAATTAAATTTCCATTGTGTAAACATTATTTTTAGTACATTGGGGATGAACTAGTTCCTCGAGTTTGTTATATAAGTCAGTGGCAGATCTAGGAGTCAATTTTAGGGGGGAAACATATGGTATAAATATAGTAAATAAATAATAAGTATAAAATAAATGTATAAGAGCTCTCGTGAATTTTTTTTTTGGGGGAGGGGGAAGTGAAATCATCCCTATTCCGTGGATCCGCCCCTGTATAGGTATATATTATTTTAATCGACAATTAAATCTATAATAATTAATTAATTAAGTAAATTACTACCTACTTACCATTTTTTTAAAAAAGGTAAGATATGATTAAATTTATTACGCTTTGTTGGAATTCAAATTTGCCTAATAGAAAATTAAGTAGCTTATAATCTTTTTTTAAACCAAGTTACGTGCTTAAAGTTATGTGTTTTATTAGTTTGCATCATTTTATAGACAGTTATCAGTTATATGTTTTTAATTTGGCTTGAATAAATATGCACAATAATAATAAAATATGCACAAGTGCATTATACCGTATTATTATAATTTAATAGTTATTATTACTTCCATAAATATAAATACCTACTCTGTTCAAAAATTAAAATATTGTTATAAGGTATATATTTAAGTAAGTAACATACTTTATTAAGTAATATAATTAACAGTTGCAAATCATCTTATTTTTCAAACTCAAACATGCTAGGTCAAGTTTTTCACCTTCATATATGAAGTGAGTCGAAGATGGTTCTTAATAGCTACAAAAAATTTAGCTACCAAATGATTGGACGGGTTTGGTAATTATGACCGGCTTGCACCAGAGACCAGACATCACCAGCAAAAAAAAATCTCGTTGGCTACCTCACTATATTTACTACCTGGGAGTCGAACTGTGGATCTCGTACACCGAAACACAAGTTTCGATCACTCAACCACAGTCGATATCCATACTATATACAGTATTTAAATTATCTTGATAGAGTGTGAATATTTTATTTCACTTTTTTTAAATAAAATATATGACTATAAATAAATGAAAATAATGGCCTCTGTTTTTGCATGATTTACAAAGAAAATATTTCAAATTTATAAATTTTTTACACTTTTTAATATTGGTATTTTGCTGTTTTTTTAATAATTAATGAATTGCTTTCATTCATTCGAAATTCTAAATTTAACAAATTTTTTCTCAATATTATCGATTAGTAACTCGAATTTTTGTTTTGTAAATCATGCAAAAATAGAAGCCATATATTTTATTTCAAAAAATGCAGTGAAATATTCCATTATATCAAGAATTAGGGTTGCTGACTTTCCAATTAATTTACATACTGTATACCTAATATAATTTAAAAAATAATTTTAACTGACTTCATGCCTATAGATATGGGTGTGAAGTCTAAAAAAGAAAGATTAGATATAATCTAATTATTTTTAAACTTGTATAATCAGTAATGATAATTTTTACTTGTCTTACTTAGAAACGGTTGCAAAACTAAATGCTTTAGCAGAAGTCACGGATACATTCGCTATCAAATGTTCATCGTACCATTTTCTAAAGATTTCCAAAGGATTTTTCGAAATCATATTTATTTTGTGCAGATCACTATTTTCATGAAAAGGTTTATCCTGCAAAATATAACGTATTTAACATCGTGTACATATTATTGTCATTGATTATAATAAGCCAGCAAAAGACGTTGATGATCTGAAATAAGTACCTACTAAAAAATTGCATTAAAACCTAAAATAGTTAAAATTACTTTGGTACTAATTTAAAGTACCAACTAGACGAAATTTTCTATTAATAATCTCTGTGTCCAAAGTAATTTACTTAAAAAATATATTTACATGAATATCAATGTAAGATAAACAATATATTATACACCTTAAAAAATGTATACAAGAAATACAATATACCTAATACCAGGAATAGTTTTTTAAATAATAGATATAAGATGTATCTTATTATTTTATGAATGACATATTTATAGTTATAACTTTCTGATTGTCATTTATCGGCCATTGAAATGTAGGAGAACAAAATACTCAATTGTCAAATAGAAGACAAATTATTATTATTAATGAAGAAGAAAATAGTATAATGATTACATCCGAGATCCATATTTAGTCAAATATTCATTAGAAGTCGTGACAGTAGATTTTTGAAACTAATAGCTCTATGATTTATACATCGTACATTTTAATATATAAGCAAAACTCGTGAATAATACTTAAAAATTTCGTAGTTTAAAACGAATTTTTAGGCAGTATCTGTTGTAAATTTAACTTGGAACGTTGTGCCACTAATAAAGTTTCAACTATTACATTATCACAAAATACAAATCGTATCTAAACTATAATTATTACTTATTTAAACTGTAAAATCCAACCTATGGAAATTTAATTTTTCGTATTTAAAATGAATTGATGTGTTTATTAGCATCGGTTTTCATTGTTTGAATATTAACTTGACTTTTTTACACCAGTTCCAATATAAGTTGGGACTGATATCAGGGTTAAAAATATATATGAAATAAATAAATAACAACAAAAATCACGTCAAGTCGTTATCCGAGTACGAATTAAATTAATATATTATTACAAAAACAATCAAAAATAATATTATATTGAAACCATTATTGGGACCACGAGAGGCATACATCTGTATACTTAAAATCGCGCATTATAGTATTTTGTTTACATAATATAGGTAATTTATTTAAAAATAATATTTGTTTGTTGTTTCAAATTAAAAAATTATTCTTCTATCGATTGTCGTAAACCGTTATGTTATTAAATTAAATGTGATGGTGTTATCGGTAGATTTGTTTTAATAATGTTAATAAGTAGTAGGTACAGGTTTGGACACTAATTAATTTGTAAAAAACCATTATCAGTAATAAGAAAACAATGAAAGAAAGCCATATTTATTTGGAATGGTTTATTTAAATAAACATGGATATGTAATTTGGGGGAGGGGGAGACTACAGCGTATGTCCCATTATAACGAAAGTAAGGTCGTTAATTCCTTGTTTATAATACCAAAATATCAGCATATTAAAAGGGCATTTTTCAAATTTAGAACTCGACAAATGTTGCCAAACATCAATACCTATTTTAATTTGTACCATACTGTTTAGGTACCAATATATAAGCTCCATGCAGCTCATTAAAAAGCCTGCATAAAATAGTAATAATATTGATATTAAATTAATAGGACATTTAGAATAGTATTCGGATGAGTCACTAAAGCCAGTTACTGAATCGAATATTAAATCGTATGTAATTAATTTTTTGTGCATACACATAACATAAATGTCGTATTTACGGGAGCAGATGACGCAGATACATAGATCTGCCCTCGCGCTTGTGTATATTATTTTAATTTTATACATTTATCATGACGTGATACTTCTACTTATAGTATTTAACCATTATAGATACACTCATCACAGGCTGTTAGTTATGAAAATATGGTTGATGGTGAAATAATTTATATTAATAAATCTGGTCGAATTTTTCATTTTCAACTTTTTTTTAACGACCCAAAAATGGTCACGATTTTTCGAAAATGTTATCACTTAAATATGGCCCTAAATTTAATATTATATCGTGCACATTTTTTCGTTTTTAACATTTTGGCGTTATTTTTAGTAGTTTCCCTTTATACGCCCAACTATTAGGCCTAAATATTAACCTCATTAAAGTATAAAATGTCACGAAAGCTTCTTAACCAAAACTCCTTCTTGATTCCTACCCTAATAAGTATATAATATTATATATACCTACCTACATAAGAAAAATATATATTATTGTAGGTATAACCAATACTCACTCAGAATCTCAGAATTCAAAAAAATTAACAGATTTGAAATCCATAGTGCCTATCCATAACTAATTGTATTATTAAATAATTATTACATACTAACAATTAATAATGAAATACATTTTGTTAAAAAAAAAATTCGAGGATTTATTTCTAAACATCAGTAGGTAATGTAAATTTTGGTATATAAAGGTTATTGTTCCATAATTTTTTTATGTGTATTGTTACACATGCCTTAAAATTAATTAGTACCTACCTATACATCCTAGTAATATGTTTGCATCAATTATAATTAGTCAAGAGCTACATATAAAATTAATTTAAAAGGGAATATTAGAATTAGGATCAGAAAATGGTTAGAATATAGGAATTACGTGGAGCTAGTAATGATTTATTTTTAACAAATTAACTGCTGAAGATAATTGTATGAAAATATATCCTATATTATGTTCAAATAAAAATTCAAAAATCCAATACTAACATTTCAAAACAATAAACATCATAAACGTTATTTATCTACAGAGTGATATATGAATAATTCGGTCACAAAATAGACAATTATCTACCTACTGATATAAGCAAATGGAAATGAAAATATCTACCTACCTACTTAGCTGGAAAAATAAAAATGTTTTCGAATTATTCAACAAAAATGTTGACCAAATCAGTACGGGAGTTAGTATTAAATGTGTTAACATTTTATAAATAAAAACTCGGATGAGTATTATTTCTTATCGTCTTGTGTTAACAATTTGAAAACTGTTTGGAATCAATTTTTCATTTCACACAACTTTCCACTTTCAGTTTTAATTAACTGTGATTTTCAACCCATGTCTTTTATTAAGTAGGTAGGTAATTAATATGGTATTCCTCTTCTAAAATTTCCATCTGTTCTATGGATCCTTTCGTTATCCCAATTTCTAGTAGTTATAATATAGTAGCCAATAGACTATTATGGCAAAGTATACCAATTATTATGTTCAATGAGCTTAGTTTTTCTAATTTTTAGATGAATATTAATAAATAATTTTGATTACATATTATTATGTTAAATAATGTTTAAAATTTAAAATCACATGATACACCATCAATTTCAAATTTCATTAAATATATTAACAACTAACAAACACGTTCACTATACCTACCAATTCACTATATTATGACTTCGTTTGTCGATAAATTATCCGACGACAATATTGGACCCAATCAGAAAGTGGATATATTTAATGACTTTATTTCATTTTTTTTTTCTTTGTGCCCAATATGATCGAATGTACTACGTCAGTTTTAATATAAGTACCCACTTAACAGTGTACACATTTTTATTAAAAGATGGTCTCAGCTAAACTCGGTGGTTATATTCGTAAACGATATTTTGCCAAAGAAATTGACCGAGTTTTACGCGTGCATATTAATTAACATTTCGTCTGACCTCATTTCGACAAACACTATAACGGACGGAAATAATAATTTTTCACGTTCAAAATATTTACCGATCGTTGGACATTAAACCGTCCGATTTCCACTGATCGACTCGAATCCGTTTCACAGAGTACACAGAAAAACTTCAAAATTCGATTTTTCAAGCTTAAGCATTTGATTTCTTCTGTGGATAGATTAGAACATTTTCCGTGCACGAGTTGTGAACATCTGTCACATTTCACTGGACAATCGACGTAGATAAATCGATAATTACAAATGCCGCAAGAAGAAACTACCGGCATTTTTAAGTTTTTACCCGTATTTTTATACCACTTAATATTTAAAAAAAAACCAAAAATAAAACGAATTTAATGATGAAAAAATTAACCAGTAGATATCCTGCACTGAAAAATATAACCGAATGGTTAGGTGATCAGGTAGATACTATGATATATATACATAGAAGAAACACGGTCTTATTTCAATAAGGGTGTAAATGTATATCTATGCGTGTATCAGATATCGTATATATTACATAAAGTTATATTTGAACCATTGCCCGGTTGTATTGTAAAATATAGATATAGGCTATTCAAAATTCAAATATAGCTGGTACGTTAGTATATATGGATACTGGTATTTAAGTACATTTTTTTTAATGTTTTTTTTTTTTTTTTAAATAAGTAGATATTTAAATATATTTTTAAGAATTTTTCGAGAAATTGAAGTATTTATATTTAAAAACAGAAATTACCCGAGAACGCGTGGTAAATCCAATCGATTGATTCACACAATATGTACTCATATTTCAAATCGTTCAAAATTTTTCATAATTTTAATTAAATTGATACATTCTGGTGAACTTTTTATCACAGGTATAACGATATTTAATCGAACTTTCGAACATTACCACCTAGGGACAACGGTTATTTTTAAAAAACCCGTGAACGATATTTTCAAGTCCGACTGATTTAACATTTGCTGAGCAGGTATCTATAATAGGCAAATCGTCGGACTTCCAAGGTAGATTTCAAAATTTGAATCTAATTTATATTGTTTTACAGTTTTAATGTTGTGTGAAAGACGTTACACTCAGGTGAGAACCGAATGAAGGGTAGTTTGGTTTCTTCTATAATAAGTATCAGAATGAATCTATATAATATATTGACAAGACGATAATTATTATTCAATTCAATTCATTAAAATTAATTATTATTATACAATAGTAATTTTGAATTCGAAAGCTTACTTTAACTTGCCGTAACGAAGACAGACTTCGGGTGTTAGACGTCGTCAAACGGCTAACGAAATGAGGCAATACACTCATCTTTAACTGAAACATGAAAAATTCAAAAACGACTCAAGAAATAATGCAAATTCAAATCATTTGCGGGTAACGTTTTATTTATCATGATAGTACGTATATGGGGTATCTATTTCACCTAGAAAACCAAATGTAATAAACGGTAATAAATCCAATTTGGAAATATCCGCGTTACTTACCATAGCGTCAAATTTGTATTTTTATTTAAATACTCGTTTTTACAAACACTACGAATATACCGTAAACGTTAGAACGTTATAAATAGATAAGTATTTGATTTGATGCGTTTTTATCGTCACTGCTGCGAATGCTCGAACGTATCAATGTGCATGCACATAAAATACGCAATACTGTAAACACAGTACCTACGCACAACGGCAAACGTACTGAAAACAAGTTATCACTATTGATGCGAATACGAAATACACATTTATGCGCTCCGTATGCATGCGAATGCGTCCACACTATCACTGTTTTTAATGTATTTGGGTGCCTTGTGCACCTAATGTTTGCATACTGTGCGATCGCGGCCTCATGTATGTGTTTTATAGGTGTAACGACCCCCCAGCGGTATATACGTAAGTATATAATATGATCGATGGTATGAATTAAGTTTCTAATTAAGTTAGACGAATTAAGTCCAATGTTCCTATAATGATAACAATATACTCGATATATGTGCAACTTGGCAGATTGTATTCCTATGCACTAGGTTTGTTTGGCTTCTCCAGTAAGTATATATTATTATGTAATTTTGTCCATGTTACTCTAGTCGACGGCTATAATGTTTCCTTTTTTTTTTTATTTTTTTTTTTCTTATTACAACCCACATAACACTATAATCGTGAAATATGTCGAAATCAGTAGATATATCATAGTCATACCAACTGATAATACTCGTTTTACATCAACTTTGCAATCACTAATATTATAGACAGAGGTGGATTTGAGGAGGGACGCAGGGGGACGGAGCTACTCTTCATTTTTTTCATGTTTAACAGCGTACCCCTTAATTTATTTATCAAAGAACGCAAGGAACGCAGGTTTGTTTTAATTTTTATTTAACATTTTTAAAAA
>JAIPRL010007622.1:0-22882 GCA_025469235.1 Pemphigus obesinymphae
CTCTTTGCATCACTTTACCGTATGTTATCCTGTTAATGGTGTTCCTGAGTTTTTTTCAAATTAAATGTTCACCCTATTGCTCCTGACTATAAAAGTGATGTTAAACAGAACATTGTCGAAAATAATGAAAAAAAAAAAAAACGAATGAATAAAATTGCATTTTGAAGAAATGTTTGTGTTATTTTAGTAGTCGATTGTTAGACAATAGTTATTTATAAATACTCAAGTATTACATGTTTTAATGAACTGAGTGCCCTAACTGTACGTGGTCATTTACAAATAATTAAAATAATTGTATTAAAGCATAATTATTTTACTCGTTAAGCCGTCTGGCGCTTTCCACTATCAATAGATTAACTGATAATATTAAATTATCCATCCAATGGCGAGAATATTAAAGGATAGCTGCATTTCAAAAAAGGAGACAATATAAACGCATAAATACTAGAGATTTTCAAGCATCAACAATATCATTTTTGACAATAATTTTCCATCAATTTCAGTAGTTTTCCTTTATTTCCAAATTTTTTTGCGAATTACAAAGAATTGATAAAAACATTTTTAATTTTATAAAGTAAATATTTAAAAAAAAAAATTTTTAAGTGCAAATTTAAAGCCTCAGGTTTTCATTTTTTCTGAATAAAAAAATAATTTTGGGTAAATATACCTACTTTTCATTTACGGTTACATATCCATAAAACAATTAAAAAGGTTAAATTTTTAAAACTACAATTATTATTTTTAAATTAATAAATTTAAAAATTTTAATTAGATTAAGTTCAAAACGTTATCCTTTATTGATTTAATAAAAGTGTTTTTACCCTAAAATTACTTTAAAACCCATTTTAACACCAATTTTTGGGTAAAGATGTTATTATTCTAATAAATATCGTGATTACACTGAAATGAAAAGTGGTAGACGCGGGATCAATTATAAATAACTTTTAAATTGTTATATTTTATATTTCTAAAAATTTCTTGAAAATCGCCTAGCCTTATAGTTGAAAATTCAATTTATTTTTATTGAGTCTTTTTTTTTTTTATTCATTTGCAGTCTTTTAATTTTATTATTTTGTAATTTGTATAACTATCTCTTAGTTTTAAAAATTTTTATTTTACATGTTTATTTTTTATATACCTATTTGATATAAAATGTCAAGACATTATGTTTCTTTATGATATATATATAGGCATTATACAGATAATACAAAACGAAGAGAAATTTTCACGTTTTGCATAGTCCAAATAATTATTTTAGGAGGAGAGGTTAGTAGAAAAATAAAATTGTTTTTGCCTCCTTTCCCCTCCATATTAAAAAAAAAAAAGGTGTACTTCGCTCGTTGGGTGTCAGTAGGGATGGATGCACTTCGCTACTGGGCAGGATACTCTTGGTGGATGTATTGCATTTGAAAGCAATGACAAATCATTGCATTCAATAAAACTATTCCGAGCATAGCTTCGGTGTAGTATTCATAATTTTTGATATTAGTTATATACTCAGTACCTACCTACCTATGTTTAACATTACATCAAAGATCAATTGTAGAAATAAATATGATCTTATGAAATTCCGAAGAAATTAAAAATCTGGAGGATTTGAGGAAATCGCATTTTTGCCGTGTTTTCGTCATTTATTGGTAGTTTTTCCTTACGCAATAAAAAATTTTTGAGAAAACCAAAAAATTATCTCTTTAAAGTACCAACTAGATGAAATTTGCTACAGGAAACCATGTAAGCATATAAAGATCGCAGCACTCCTTCTGGCAGTAAATTTGTTAACAGAGAAAAAAATAATAAACATCATTGTAAAATCACTAGCTCGCTCCCCCGCTACGCTCAGAATCTAAAATACTTTTTTTCCGCCGATTTGTCTTAATATAGTTAAATTCACACACAACTAACGTTATATTAAATTTTTTCATGTCTTAAAATCTCATTTTATCAATTATTTCGACTTAAATACCTCAACATTGATAATTTTGTGAAAAAAATTGAAATGACTATAAAAAAAAATCGTCACTACAGAGTTTCAAGATTTAACGCCACATAAAATTTTCAGGCCTTAAAACTCAAAATTACCCCTTTTAGGACTTAGAAACCTCGAAAACTAAAATGTCTATAAATAGCCCAAAAATGCAAAAAAAAACTTAATCAACGTAAATATATTACTAAATTAATTATTCGATGTAAATTTCATGATTTTCAAGACATTATTTTCGAAATTACGAAGAAATGAAAAATCTTGATTTGACGAAGTATTTGCCGTTCTTCATCAACGCTTGGTAGTTTTTCCTTACGCATTAAAAAACTATTGAGAAAATCGAAAAATGACCGCTTTAGAGTACCGACTAGATGAAATTTGCGACAGGAAACCATGTAAGCAGTTGACCGCTGAGACGAGAGTAGGTAGACGAGAAAAATAACGTGGACGATGTTTTGGATATTGATCTAAGAACGTTTCGATGGCGGAGAGTACATTACAATATTATAGAGTGATATGAAAACAACCGGGTTCGGGTTTGAAGTCTCGAAAATGTGATAAGAAAGCAAAATGCGATTGTACGAGGTGTGTCGCACGGGAATGAGGCGCGAGACACGGGAAACCTAGAATGCGGCGACACGTGCAGGCTTAGCAGCTGCAGGGTCTCGGACGCACTATACGGTATGATCTTCAGGACCATATTTTGTCCTGGAGACTGGACCGTTTTCGGAAGCTGGGTTTTCCGACTCCGAAGTCGGCCCGCGGTCGGTTCCATATATTATAATATACATTTAGGCCCATATCCGTTTACATTATCGTCGTAACCGCAGTCGTGCCCGGCAGCACCTGTACGCGTGGAAGTACAACAACAATAATAATAATAATAATAATAATAATAATAATAATAATACGGTATACTATTATAATAATATGAGAAACACCGGGTATAGGAGGCACTCGGCAATAAACGAGCGCGCGCTTTATGATTAATTCGACGGCATTATGATAATATTATAATAAAACTATATTATATATATATATATGTATTTCTAAAACTGCGGCCGATGTCGACGACAAAGAATATCACGGGCATTATTATCATTATTATTATTATTATTATTATTATTATTATATTCCGGGTCGCATTGTCAAATCTTCAGACCGCCGTTTTATATTTATGGGCCCGGCGTATCGTGTTTTTTTTTTCTTTTTTTTTTTTTATATACATATACTTTTTTATTATTATTATAACATTTTTTTAACGGTAGCTACCGCCGTCCGGTATACCACACTGTATATATATATATATATACCATATAGGTAACGTTCCGTTTCGTTATTGTTGAAATTAAATTTATAGGTGGCTTATGCGGCGGGCGGACGACAATGATGAGCGGCGGCGGGAAGAAGGAACCAAACACACAGACGCGATATTGTTATTGTTATTAGTGTTCGTATTCATGGAGGAGTAAAATACACAAACGAGTAAAAGAAAAAAAAAAAAACTCGACGTGCGTATATCACACGGTACGTGTGCGCACAATCTTCGGTATATCGTATAATTTGGATCAAATTTATGGCGACGCGCAGAGAGAACGATCTTCATACAATATATTGTATATACGTAAATATAACGTAATAATATATAAGGTTTGTGGAAACAGACGTGTAAGTAAATCAATTCGAATGTCGTCTTTTGTTTAATGAATTATTCAAAATTCAAATAAGTGCGCAACGTGTTCCGGCGGTTTTACGGTGGGTTCACGCTTCTTCGTGTCGTTCCTTTGATGACCGCGTGTCGAAATGTTATCATAATTACCAAGTCACCCATATGCTGGTATAACTCCTTATCAAAACATAAGTATTAAATTTGAGTTTCGTGTTTTCAACTAAATATTGACTACAACTTGGTACTATTTATTTTTCACTACAATTTCGTTACAAAAAAATATGAAAATTATATGAATATCAACTACAAGATACCTAATAATAATTATTATCAAATGCATAGAAGAAAAATTGTACCGTGTGCGATGCATTTATTTGAAGAATATTCTAATGACATAAAAAGTAGATAAACATAATAAATAAATACATGCGTCATGCATATTAAATAATGTAATGTTTACAAAAAATGTATAATGTATATAAATTTGAATGGAAGAGTATACAAGGAGACAATCATCTTTCGTATCTTTATTTTTTCTGTGGTATCAGCGTTTAGCGATATATTATCAAAATCAGTAACCACACGGCCATAACGTTGAATATATTCAACTACGCGGTAACATTTGGTAACTCTGGTAGCATGATAAAATATACCGTCAAACCATTTGATATACAATAATGTAACCACACGGTTCAACCAATCAGAACATATAGTATCTTATTCTACAAAACACGACACAATGAAGCGTGAACCCGTCTTAAGAGTGTCTGTGCGGTCACCCATATACCGTCCTCCGAATATAATATGGATGTAGGTAAATTTGTTGACGATCAATGAAATATCGTAATTGCATTTTTACCATGGTTACGGTGGTGGGTTACCGATAACAATGGTGTGCTGCACCCGATCAGGAACTCGGCGCAAGCCTATGATGGACTTAGTAAATACAGGAAATTGGACGTCGTGATTGGGTCGAAAATATAATTTGATTTATGCTTTCTTATAACCGTGAAAACTATCCGCGGATGAGTAACGTTGTATAATGCCAAATACTATACAGGTGACAATGCGGGAAAGTCGTATAGCGAGAGACGAGACCGATTCGGCTCCAAAATCAGTGCTGCTAGATTTAAACATAACGTTTTACCTGTGAATTTTCCGTATTCTAAATATGCGTGTTTATGATCGGTTAAATACTATGTATTTGATAGTTCTATACCTATTTTACAATAGGTACTTACCTCAGTACTAAATAATTGCATTAATACCTACCTATACCTTCTATAAACGGATCCGTCAGTTATAGTAAATACTCGGTAAATAGGTCCTAAATTTTAAATGGTGAGATACCAGATGCCATTCGGTATTCGGCATAATAATAAAAAAACAAAAAATATATTACGAGAACCTATCTGAACAGCAATATTATTGCAGTAACAATGAAACAATTACTACCTACCTATACTCCATTACACCTTTTATATTCATAAAACCGAACCTCTATAGAATGTTTTCATATTTACCAACCAGTACCTCATTCTAAAACAAAGTATGAAATTTAAAAAGTAGAAACAAAATTATATGATAATATAAAAATTTTCTGAACTGAACGTTTTCTATCTGTTATCCATATGTTACCGAAGTAGTTATACAATGAGACAGATAGATATATTATAATTTCTTCTATGAACGAAAAATGCGAATTTTTGAAATTTTCGACCCAATCGTCATCGGGTTAATGGTCACTCTTCACATGTTATCATAAGTTTAAATATGTAGGTTTACGGGATCTATTATTCTAAATCAGGGTTCTCCGAACTACGATCCGCGAACACGTTTTAACTGGCCCCCCAATGGACGATAAAAAAATCTTAAAATATGTGTAATATTTCACTACACCAACATTAGTTTGAAAATTTTTTGAAATAAATAGAAATGGATTTTAACAAGATATACCATATTTTACAGCAGTTCCATGTCTCAGCCATATTTTTTTATCACGACTTATTATTGAGATAAGAAATTAAATTGAAAAGATTAGACCATTGTCTTTACTACCAAGCAGATTGTGAATGGGTTTGGAAATTGGCTTTTTGGAAACACAAACTATTTTAAACTATTAATCAAAAATATATATTGGTTTAAATTCTTGTGTATATTATATTTCTGTAAAATTAAAAATGATTTTTTGTTTATATACTTTTGGTCCGCTAAGTGCGTTTAATTTTTCATATTGCCCTCGAATAGAAAACTTTAGGAGACCCCTGTTCTAAATTATAGACGGTTAGTTTTAGCGATAAATTGAATACAAAACAATATTGTTATATTGAAATTAAATTAAAACAACTTCGGACAACCCTTCCTTCGCATAAATTATGTCAGAAACTGCCTGGTAAGGATATTACATGCTATACGATATGAATCGTGTCGGGCGTCCGAACTGTCTCTCTGAATAACTTAGTTCAATAAATCTCTGGGCTTACCTCCCGGTTCCCACGAGCACACGGGTCAACTTTAAACCTAGGTAGGACAGAGCAAGGCAGGGGTGAAATTATTTTCTTTTTTAATCGGTGGATATATGATACCCCATAACCCCAATGTAGTAATAGTGTGGTTTAGAAACTTGAACACGACCGAAAACCGCTTTAGAACCCTATTATCAACTTACGTAAATCATAGAATCAGACCACCAATCTAACTAAAACCAGTATTCCAAATTTTGAAGGACCTAGGCCGAAACCCGAATTTCAATTAATAAGTTAAAAACATAAACGTTTTTTTTTTTGCTTTTTAGATGAATTGACCAGACAAATTATATTGTACCACGTTCTCCGATTTTGCTCCAACTATTCGATTACTCTCGCTAATAATATTATTCAACTGTAATCATTATATAAAAACAAAACATGAATATTGAAAATCATTACCTTCATGTTAGGTACTTTAGTTATATTTGTATTGTAACAAAAATTGATGGTCGAAATATTTTCATAATGCTATCATATTATTGATATTTTAATTTTAATTTAGTGGTGTTTAAATTTCTCGTGTAGAATAAATTGTATTAATTTTACATTAATTATTTGGAGATTTTTAATAATTACCCTAATCAGAATCGTTAAAATCATACTGGTTTCACAGCCCCTGGTATGGTTAATGGACTATGGTAAATAGACAATTACGCTCTTATCATTAATCACACGTTTTAACACGTATTATTGTGAGATGACTATCGTCCCGTACGTCAGTGTAAGGAATATCCTCACCATAACTTTATTATCTATCGTTTTAATATAGGAAATAAATACTGTAAAAAAAAAACATATTTTTTTCTGAAGAATGACAGAGTCTGAATGACTGAATGTTCAAATGAGTCTGGATATTTTAATTCCTATTAGGCCAATATTATCATAGGTAACATATTATCATAAGTTAACTTATGTTTTTAAGTTTGTGGACTCGTTTGGTCGTTGTTCTTTAAATCCATTTTATATTAAAATAACTATGAATTTATTGTTGTGTTCTCTTGGCATTTCAATGATATTATTAAATAACAGCAAGGATGGACAAAGTTAATAGAAAAATTTACTAGATAAAGTTAAGTTCATAAGAACAGTTTTTCACATAGTTACAAGTTATAAGTTAATGAACTAATGGCTTAACTAGTAAAAGTAAAATGTTAAAACTAGATTTTACTTAACTTAACTTAGTTAATCCAAATGTTAATAACATGAATTATTTTTCATATTTTATTGGTGAATTTTCAATTTTGTATATACAATAATTGCCTTTTTATATTAAACTAAACAAGATAATAGTCAATTTGGACAAAAATAGATAGGCAAACAAATATATATCATTTATGAACAACACATTATTAAATCTAGTCTACAAATATTAATTATTTTTTGTCTATTTAGAAGCCCAGAAATAGAATAACTACTAAGTTTTGTAGAAGTGATGGTGTTAGCAATGATATTTCCATTCTATGTTTATCACAACAATTACTATTATTTGTTATTAATATTCAAAGTTTAACAATACATTATTTTGAAGTTTTAAATGATATCTTTTTGATAGGTGTCTATTTATATATATATAAAATTCCAATACCACTCACTCACTCATCGCTACTTCTCAAAAACTTAAAACCTACGAACTTTAAATTTGGAATAGTGGTTCTCCTCTAATGTTTTAGATGTGCAAACAGAAAAAAATGTTGCGTTTGAGTGGATTAATTATTACGTTCACTGCCAAATTGTAATGTACGGCGGGCCATTTATTATTATTAATAATAATATGTTTGCTTAAAGCAATTCGCACACTTAATTTATGCAAAAGTTGCCACGGGCGCCTGTAACTTCTGAACGACTTTTTATTTTGACGAAAATTTCACAAATTGTTGTTAGAGATAACAGAAAGGTTTATAGAGTAGTTTGAACCATGCCCGATAGGTGGTACTGAACAAACTTTTTTTTTGATTACATGCCATTTAAACTATGAATGCTTTGTAACATAGCGTTGCCGCTGTTATCAGACGAACGAGTGGACGAATACCGGGCAAAACTGTTAACGGGCGAAGCCGGGTAATATTCAGCAAGTATATTGAAAATCAAAATGCACACAGTTATAATGTGCGTACAAAGGATATAGAATATTTTGAAAAAATGTATTAACAATAAGTCAACTCGCGTGTAAAAAATATTAACTGGATGATAACTTGTTCGCAGATATCTCGGCTACATAAACGGATAAGTTTAAAGTTTACGAAACCGACTAGTTAAGTCAATAATTACTTAACTTTTGACTTAACTTTTGACTAGTCGATGCCCGTTCACGGACAGCGGTGTCCAACACAAACCTACCGATGAATGTCGGTCTTCAATATGCGTTTAAAAATACACACGACATCACAACGATAATACTCTGTGATATTGTAATCTTCGGGCACGAAACGAACCGATCCGTGTGACGTTCGCGCGTTTCTCTGTTAACCTATACGCGTACAGTCGGACTCGACTCCGAACGTCCTGCACGTTATTCCGAACACTCTGTATGACGCGGCGGCGGTGAAGGCAGTCAGTGTTCCCCGAGAGAGGAGTAACGAAAGAGAAAATTAATATAATGGCGGTGGCGGGCCCAAGGTATTACGCTCGCTCGCGGTCGAACGGACGGCGTAATGGGAAAATTACCGTAGCGTGCGCGATGGGAGAGAAAGGGCGACGGGATCGTCCCCGAAAATAATCATAATAATAATAATAATAATAATATATATATATATATTTAGAGAGAGAGAGAGAGAGAGAACAGTTGCCGCGGGGGCGTTTGAAAATCCTAAACTGTCGACGACCCTCCTCTGACGTCTTCGTCGTCGTCATCTCACGACCGTGCGACACAGCGTACGACATTATATTATTCAGTAGAGATATCGTAATAATATTGTAAAACGTAATATTGAACCGGGAATGAGACGAGAAACCGGGCCCAGGTCCGAGGACGCAGCGGCGTGTTTATAATTTCGTTGTCCTGGGTACGCAAAACATTTCCGCAGCCCATCGAAAAAAAAAAAGGTCATTGCATTTTTCACAACTCAAAAAACGTCGTATATCAAATATATAAAAAAAAAAAAAAACAAACAAACAAATGAGTAATATTATTCGAAAGCTCTTTTGAAATTTTTCGCTCCCAAAAACGCGATTCCCCGGGGCGATTTCCCTCCCCCATTCCCCCTCCCCTAAATACGCCACTGACGAGACGGAGAAAGAACTCCCGGTTAAGTAATTGGGCAAGTATGTTCGGGGTATACACAGAGTATCTGTAGGCCGGGGAATTCCCAATCATTGGTGGATAATTTCCCGACAAAATACTTCATTCAAAACGCGAATAATAAGTAAAAAAAAAAAAAAAAAGGTCATCGACTTTTTTTTACTATTCGTCGAGACTGCTTACCTAAGTTGGGTGTTTACTGTGTAATCTTTAAACGAAACACTTTTTGTCCCGTTTTTGGTTTACCTACTATTTTTCAAAGTTATTATTTTTTTTCTTATTTACCATTTATAAAATAACTTACAATTTTCAAAATATGATCACCATAAGTTAGGACTAGAATGTCTGCATAAATGTTTTTCTATTCCACGTTAAACGCCAAGCGACAACTGCACGTGCGGATACCGCATTGATCCGATTCGGTAACGTTGAAAATTTATATTCTCAATACTCATATCATCACATTATCACGTTATCTATTTGTTCATGTAAACGAGAGCAAAATAATTCTACCGTTGTCCAAATGTAGACACGAATTGAACGTGAAACGAGACGGAGAAAGTACTCTCTTTTGGAAAATTGTTTTTTATATGCACTTTAAAACGTAACGTATAAGTTTAATAAACGTAAAGTATAATTTCTATGATTTTGATGTTTTGGATAAATATTTAAAAAAATTAAATATTGCTCATTAGACTTATTATAAACGTGCTACTTTTAGTTGGGGTTTTTAACCAGTTTTGGGAAATTTAGGTAAATTTCTGTACTTTTATTTTTTGGTAACTTTATAAGTTATGTGTAATAACTTATTACACATAACTAATTACTTACTAATAAGATTTTACTAATACGATCCTACTAGTATTTTAATGTACTAAAGTAGTAAATAAAAAAAAATATGTAATATATAATGGTTAAGAATAATCAAAAAACTGTCTGCGAACATAAAAATGCTTCAAAGTATTTTTTATAAATATTATTTTGAAGCATTTTTAATCTAAAATCCAAAATGTTATAGACTTTTGTAAAACCGAAATAGAATTACTATAATCATAAGGGTATTAATTATTTTATAAGATTTATTATTAATTAACATGTATAGTTTTAAAGGTTCCGTTTTGGTTTTATAGAAGTTTATAACTTTTTGGGTTTTTAAAATTATAAAAAATATATTACGGTACTGTAGATTTCATTTTCAGTTTTAATAAAGTTCAATATTTTTAGGTATTTATACACATCTTTTTTTGAGGAAATAATGAGCGATAAGAAGTGATGAGATACCATATTATATTCTAGTTTTTACATGAATATCGGAGTTCGTGATTTTCTGTAATATTCTGTGACATCATTTATCTTATCAATTAGTTTACCCAATGGAAAATTAAATCGTAAAAAAGTGTCATCCTGTACGGAATGCAGCTATAGCGTTTTCATTTTGTCATGTACCGTGGATATCTATTAAAATTTAAAGTAAAAAAAAAAAATTATAATATTTAATTTCCTATAGTATTTTTCCCAATACAATAAGCATATAGAAATACGTTTTGTGGCATGTTTAAGTATAATTATTATTGTCACAAAGTGTTTAAATTAAAAAAAAAAACCGCACAATCAAGCTTTAAGTTATATACATTCTTATTTTTAATTAAAATTTTAAACAATTAAAAAAATATCGATCGGAAAATATTGGCACTGGTTTCGGATTCTGAAAATGTATAATTAGAATTCCGGCAAGATTCCTCGGTTTTAAGAGGACGTCGCATCCACGTTTGCTGGCTTTGTCTATCTAACGGGCAATATAGCCAAATTGCACTAGGCGAAACAATAAACGTGGCGTCTACGTTAAAATTAGAGTTAAAACACCTATAACCGATTTTAAAAAGGAGAATATTTTCTGGAAAACGACATATCCATTTTGTGAAAATTATTCTTTGTCGAAGAAGTTACAGCGTTTCGAAAAAAGGAAAACTCAAAACACGTTTCCGTTCAGACGACGGGACGAGAGAATATTAAACGAACAATGATGACTAACTGGGGAGAAGGAGGAAAAGTCAGTGGCGTTCGTATCTCGGAAACAGCTGTACACGTATATTTATCGTGGGTCATCGATTCTTTTTTGTTTGTTTTCTTCGGTCGATTACTGGACTCGTCAGTAACCATCACCACCACACCTACTGTATTCATTATGCAGTGTCTGTGAAACAATAGTATGACGGACCCGGGGATACGCTTACAATGAAATCCGATCAGCAAACGGTTGAAGATAAAAACGGTATATGGTTAAAATGTAACAGATTCATTGTTATCTAAGTGTCCAGGAAAAAAAAAAAACAATAAAAAACATAAAAAACGGACCGGTGATCCGAGAGGGAGAGGCGTGTCCTGTGCACGTGTCTCGAGAACGTTGGACGCATTGGTAAAGACACTCCCTATAGAATTTGTTGCCGGTTGCTGTACACATTGTTTCAGTCTCACCGCCGGCTATAGAATATATTATATCTCGACCTGTGTTACAATACTCAAGAAATTCGCCAGCGCAAACCGGTTTGCTTTACCGATACCCATTAAAGATTCCGATTAATGATCGAGGTTCAGTGTACAGGCACACCGGTTTAGTTGGAAATTCGTTGCATGAATCCTCCTCCATAATTCTTATTATCAGTGTTCACACAACGTTGACTCAGCTTATCATTTTATTGGCGGTCCAATTTGAAATTTTTCACGTTTAAAATTTTCTTTTAAATAAAAATAAAAACGGACGATAACATTAAAATAGCCACGTTAAAAGATTTTATTCTTATACTAAAAATCGTGTTGTCACTGATATCATTAATCATACGGTACAATCGATTTCTATTCGAAAAAATAAAAAGGTATAGGTACGTTTTAGTAAATTAAATTTTGTTACAGAAAATAAATTTGGTTTAATGTAAAAATTGATAACAGATAATTAGGGGATAATCAGGTTTGGTATGGGGACAGATCGAGATTGGTATTTTTCGATCACCTTGCTACAGCGGTCGAAAAAAGTAAACCGGTGTGTCTCAATTTTTAAGCGGTTTAGTTCAGCGAATTTCTTAAAAGTACACCGGTTTACTTTTTAAGGGGAAATCTAAACCGGTTTGGTCTAGCGAATTTCTTGATTATAACATTATGGTATGTGTCCGAGTGAGCTTAGGCAGTGACAGATGTAGGAGTCAATTTGTGTGGGGGAGGGGATCACCTTAAGACTCTGTTATCACGAGAAGTTGTATCACTTCTGTTGTGTTTCTCGATACGGGTAATCTTAAGTAAAAAATCACGTTTCAAACTGATCGTGACGTGATGGTAGGTATAATACTATTTTTAATATATACAAATTATAGAACAATTAATGTTAAATAAAGTCTATCTGGTGGGAACTGTATGGTGCTGAGAATAGAGTACTCTATCAAACCAGCCCAAAAATGTTTACAAATTATGAAATTTATAGAATAAATTGATAGATGCAAACTATTAATGGTAAAGAAAGAGAAATTTGAACATTGGTGGGTTGCCGAGGTAATGTACATCCTAAATAAATATATTTCTTACAACAACGATAACGACAATATCTAATTATTTGCAGATGGCTGACGTTCCGACGCTCTGCTGTCGCTGTATGTAATTGCGTTAAATTCACCCCTCGCGACTGTTTCAAAAGAATAAAGGCCAATATAACGAAAACGGATCTTTTCATCGGTTTTATTACGTTTATATTAGGTACCTACTCTATTTTTTTTTTTATTATTAAACAATATTCCACCACTAAATACTATATTATTAAATGGACCACCAGACCGGCTCAAGAAAGGAGAGGAGTCTCTCATGTCCCACTCGTGCAAAACGGTCTGCAAAAACAGAAAGTTGATAAACATTTTTTTTTCTTTTTATGTTTTAAAGGATACTTTTCGAAATTTAGTCGGAAAATTCTAAATATCGGCTATTTAGTCGACCACTATTAGAAAAAAGTTGTCGACGTTTTTTGTTTGCTTATTTACGTTTCAAAGATGTATTTCGTCGGTATTTTCGAGAAACCCCCTCCCCCCCCATAAATATTTCTTTGAGCGCCCCAATGAACTACAGAGTGTAAGATTTCAAAAATTCACGAAAAAAAAAAACAAACTGAAAATTTTGCAATTATTGTTAATATTTTAAATCGTTTAGAAGAGTTCTCACAGATGGACAATTTTCATTCTAACAAAAGTATAATTTTCTACTCCTGCACGTACCTATTATGATTAACTGGACCGCACAGAATTTTTTTCATACTAGTATAATTCTCCGGTGCACACTACTTGCGTCCCAAATTCTTATCAATAATACACTTGCATCAGCGAAAAATGAAACACCCAAAACTGTTATCTACGACGATGCATACTACTTGCGTCCAAAAAAAAATGATATCAATTAAAATGTCTGACCTACTTGCGTCCGTTACCCATTCTCTGATCTGAAATTATCAGCTATCCGACTAATATAAGTATACGAATAAGTATACGTTTTCGTTTTACGATTAATTTGATTCGCATTTAATATACATATAATACGTCATATAATATAGATAATATAACATAACAATTTAGTAGACAATAATTATATAATAATAATTTAGTTTTTCTATTATTTTTTTTTTTTAATCACTTTTGAATTTATATTCATTGCTCATAGTTTCACAGCGATAATTAATCAATGTCTAGGTACCTTTAAAATGTATATCAACTTATTTCGTTATTTTGAAATTAAGTTATATAATATTGTTGTATTGAGTTGTAGGCGTTTAAAAATTTGTAGCCGTATTATTTTCTTTTTCGAATGATTTATTGATGAATATTGGTCATTCTTCGTGGACTTATTGTTGCTATAAACAGTATAAACGCATTTTTCCAAATAATATATAGGTAAGTACGTATATATATATATATATCGGTGCACACTACTTGCGTCCCAAATTCTTATCAATAATACACTTGCGTCCCAAATCAAAATATCAATTAAAATGTATGACCTACTTGCTTCCCTATTCTCTGGTCTGAAATGATTATCTATTTGACTATGAATGAGTACATTTTCGTTTTACGATTTATTTCAGCACCTAAAATTGTGTGTAGTATGAAAAATTTGATTTGTAGTACAATATTAGAAAGTGTATTAATCAAATTAGCCAATTCTACATATATACATAGTATAATGTTGATGAGAATAATAAAAAAAGTCATTCAAAGAAAAAAATGGATTAAATGTGTAGTACAAAAATCAGAATAGTTCAGGGGCTGTTTTATTTGTTTCATATTTAAAATACCTACATATAATAATAGGTAAATATAATTAGTAAGTTTTCTACATTTTTTTTTTTTTTTTTTTTATAATCCCATTTTCATTTTTATTCATTGCTCATAATTGTACAGCGATAATATTATCAATTTTATTTTCGTTTCGTTATTTTAAAATTACGTATTGTGTTGAGTTTTAGTTGTCTAAAACATTGTAGAACTGTATTATGACAAAATTTTGTTATGCTTTATATTATAGTATTTGTTCTTATCATGACCGAAATGCGTCCCAATTTCTGAGACGCAAATAGGCTATCGCTTATCAATTAATATTGTCAATGTTAATATTGGGACGCAGGTAGTGTGCGACCCGATTCTCAGTATGATTTGGTCCTATCCAATAGAAATACAATTAATCGGTTATTGAATATTCGTTATAGGTATAGAGCATAATGTTCCGTTCAATAGTGCCTACACAAAAGAGCTCCATATTTTCGGATAAAAAAAAAAAAATGCGTCATTCTTATTTGTAGAAGGGCGAATTTTGAAAAAAATAAATAAACGCTATTTAGATATTTTCCGACACAGAGCTCGCGGCGTTGCAAGTACGTTATCTTTTTATTTTTATTTTAAAAATCCATTTCAATTAATTTTTATACCGTGCGCGTGGTTGTAAACGAATTTTCTGCGGTCACGAATCCGTGGCAATGGGTTAGGTAACGCGAAACCGAATCGTATCGTCGATTTGGCTTCTTTCCCCAATGTCATCACGTGCCCGCCACGGGTCGTCGTAATATTTCTCGCTGTGTGGTCAGCAGCGGGGCGGCAGCAAATCGAATTAATCCCGTGGCAAAAATATCGATTTTTCGTGTGGGGTAATGTCCTTTACGTGACACGGACAATGTGTAGGTCATGTGTGACGTAACGATACCGTTTTCAAATTCGAATGTTTATAAATCAGAATTAATATTTCGTGCGGAAACGGCTGGAAGCATTCGGGTGTCTGCTGCTGAGGCCAATGCAAAGAACGAAATAGGTATACATACACGGTTAGAGATCGAGTAAAAAAAAAAAAAAAAAGAGAGAGAAAAAAAAACGGAATATAATATGCCAGTCCGGTGGAGCACGGAGAGGATAGATCTCCCGTCGAAAATCGTTTTTCGATTTTCGGACTTTATTTCCGAGTTTGTCGTCAAACATTTGATCGCGAGGTGGACTCCTCGAGAGGCGTGTGATACCCGCATTTGCCGTCCCCGTCTACCCCTACTGATAATGTACGAAATTTACGTTCTGAATTGTATCATGTAAATTACTAAATTTATAGGCGAAATTGCATTATCTATAATAGAGCTGTAGCGTCGAAAGTTTTTCGAAATTTTTATTTTGTAAAGAGATATAACTATTATAAAAGTTCATATCTCGTCTATACATTTGATAATGGGTCTCAATTCACGCCAATATTAAAAATGACAAAGTTGTGATAGAAATGCTGAACGTAAATTTTGTATATTATCAAATGGCAAAGACGAGTATCGCGTACTCTTAATTACGGTAAGAAAATATAAATCTAAATGAGAGCGTTATTTAAAAAAAAAAATAAATAATTTTGTAATTTGACGTTGTTAGTTCGAAAAGTGTAAATGTGAGGTAGGTAGTAAGTACCAACATTTAAAATAATTTAATAACTGAAACGTGCGTACCTATACGTATTATAATGATATGTTGGCACTTAAATTTATATTTTTGTTTCATTAAAAAAACGTATACCCACTATATATTTTCGGTACCTATATAGGTATTTATTGATTTATCACGCGGAAAAAATACGTAAAATATTTTTGAAATTTAAAATTATTTATTTCAAAATTTATAAATGCTTTTTTTTTGTAAATATATATATCATCGCTTATCCGTTTATAAATTAAATTAAAGACAATTTCAACGAAATTTTATCGAAAGTCGATATAATATTTCGTGTGTACCTACTAAATATGTACGACAAATACGAAAGACCGAGTGAATCAGGTTTTCAACGACAACAACAACAATATAAGTATTAAAGTACCTATAGGTATTAACTTGTGTGATTGAAACCACAGACAATAATAATATTATTATAATAGATTTAGCGATTTACCGGTCATTCGAATCTGACTTACAAAATACATCGGTCTTTTTCCATTTGTTTATTTACTCACGCCCGTACGTAAACAAAATTTCGGGGTCAATTAATTGGGACATATTTCGAGAAATTGAACACGAGAAATATTCATAGGTAGTCATTTACGGTTGATCGCATGTACATAAAACAATAAAATTTTAGCAGACGACAACGAATCGTACTATCGTATTTTTACTAAATATTAAATTATAGCTGATAAGACTGATCGAAAAAATATAATTATTATTTATTGGGTACATAAAAAACGTCGAAAAATATCAACTGTTTCTTTTACACTATGTATTAAATATGTATACGCAGTTGACTAATTATTAAATTATCACTATTATTAGGTAGGTATTTTTGGATATTTCTATGTTTAATTTTCGTTTTGACGTCCATTACATTTGTTGTCAAATCTAATTATTTCAATTTTAAATTCTAAGTGAATATGCAATAGATTTATTGATTATACATTACCTACTGTGTCTATGACGTTTTTCCATAGAAAACAAACGCTTTTGGATATTAGGAGTAAAATAGTTCATAGGAATATTTAGGTAAACATCTTCGCAATATTTGGGTACACGGAAAATTGATGCGAATCGGACTGCAATAATATTGTACCGAACTACCGATCGGAATATGGTTTTGTTCTCGTAATTTAAAATCACAATACTACAGTGTCCTGTGCGAAAACCGAAGAGACGATAGAGCTTCGGCAGCTTCCACCACCCGTGTCTGAACAACACTATAATATGTTTATTGGATTTTTTTGATTGAATTCTCATTGAGAAATCTGCGAATTTTTCTAAAACAGTGTATCCCTATTATAGTATTACGTACGTAAATTTAAAACGCCTAAAACAATATGTGAATATATGCAAAATTTAATTATATATTTTCGTATAAATGTTTTAAATATTACCGTTCAACAAATGTGCAGCTCGTTTTCAAAGTCTCGCGGTTTATGATTTACCACGAATATGCAAAACCAACATGTCCCGAGTCCCGATAATAATATTGATTTAGGTAATACATACTATCTACCTACGCATAATTTAACGAATTTAATGCACATACGAGTGGGGTCGTGTCAACAATGTATTTGCCCGGTAAACGTTACCGTCATTTTTTGTTTTTTTTTTTTTTTTTTTTCTTCAGATAGAACTAAAATATATTGTTGATAATGTGAAAAAGTGCTATATTCGATAAGGTATAATGCACGGGTGGGGATATGAAAAGATTGTGTAATATTGAAATTTACGCGTGTATAATAAAAACGTTCCATCTCAGGTTTATTATATTTTTTTTTTTGTTTTTTAGTAATAAAAAGTTTTGCGTAACGTTAATTATTATACTTTTGTTCGTAAAAGTTCTATTCAACGTTGATTATATTATAATATTGTCGGTACCTATATGTAAAAGTGCATAATATAGTATACCGAGCTTTTTCGCAATAACGTTTTCCATTAAATTTTTTGCTCAAATTCCAAATAACTTATTATCGACTGTAAACGTTTACTATAATAATAATAATAATAATAATAATAATAATAATAATAATGATAATAATGACTACTGTTTACACAAATGGAACTATGTCTAAAATGTTGTATTAATTTTGTGTTAATTGCAGGATAAGCGAAAAACGTCATATGAAAGATATTATTTAGTTAAATTAGTTGTATTAGGTAATATTTTTATCGTTCCAATGTTTATAACGATCATCATCCGAACAATTTCAAATAGATAAGATGAAACATATTATTATCATGAGCTTAATATACATGATACGTTAGAGTTTCCATTCGATAGTAAAATACCTTACGGTTTTTTTTTTTTATTTGTGTTGAATAATCGGATATAATACACACATTATACGCTTACATGACTTAGAGTGTGATGATCGCTCGTGTAAAACATTTTCAAAACACTGTCCTGAAAAGTTGATAAAATTAATTTAAGCCCTTTTTACTTGGGTCCAAAGATTACAGGGAAAAATCCTCTTATGAACACAACATTATAAACATGTGGAAATAAAAAGGTTATAATACTATGTTATCACTAATACCGCTTATTAGTTATATCGTTATTCGTTTCGTGTTACGTACAATGTATTCTGTAGGATTCAACTAGTAATAAACACAGCAACGTTATGAAAATCGACTATCGAAAAATTTAACTAGTTAGATTAATACATAGTTAATTTTCATGACAGAAATTCAGATCGAGAAATAGGTTGTAATAAAAAAAAAAAAAAAAAAGATCGATACGAAGGAATTTTAAGCTAACATCACTATACATCAGATGCTAATAATACATATTAATAGCACTAATATGGTTTTCGTTTTAATTATAAACATAATAAAAATAATATTTTGTTTAGAAAATGTAAAATATTTAAGTCAGGTAATATACATAAAAAATCAATATATTTAAACGGTACAATATGTATTTACGTAGCAGCGGTGGCGGATCCAGGGTGGGGGGGGCAAAGATAGCATTCCCTCCCCAAAACCCATTTTTATATTGTATTTTACTATACTTTTTATGATTTACTTTATGATATCGGTAACGGATAATCTGTCATTTTTATGCCAAAAATAAATCATGATCAGAAATTTACATGAAAGTCATTTTAGTTTTGAACCGAATAGCTTACAACGTAGTCACCGTGCTATGATTACAGAATTTTGTGATAACAGTTATTTTGAACTTTTAAGTCCGTGTTTTGAAATAATAATATTTATTTATAACCTAAAACTGTTTGTAATAACATTAACGGATTTTGTCGCATGATATAGCATGTGATTTAGTGATTATAACAATAACTGTTGTTGATTTTTCATTTTTCTGACATTATGTATACTATTATATACCTAATTTTTTAAAAATCTTATTACGGCATCAAATAAATTATTTAGTGTCTTTTCGAATAAAAAAAAAACAAAAACAAAAACTTTTATTTAACTTTAAAACCGCACTTTTAACAATGATCAACAACATCAAAAATAATATTGATTATTAATTAGATTTTTATAAGTATATAACTTCTGTCTTCATAAGTTACAGATACTGAGATATATTTTTGAGATTGATATAAGAATAATGAATTATTGTGTTTAGGTTAACCATTAAATTAATAAAAGAATTATTAAAAAGCAAAGAGAAAGACTTACATAGCTTATTTATACCTTTTTATTTTTATGTTCAATGCCAATATTTGTATATTTATTTCAAAAATTTTTTAGGCAATTCTCCTTCTCTAAATTAACGGCCATGGAATAATCTTAACATGTGATAAAATTTCAGGCTTTTGCTCCCTCTCCCCAAAATCTTGTTCTGGATCCGCCACTTTACATAGTTACATAGGTACAGTTTTTAAATGAAAATTTAAAATACTACAACATTAAGAATTTCAAAATAGATAATTTTATAAACTATTTTGTTTTATGAAAGGACCAGATTTTCAAATATACCTTCAGTAATAAATGATAATATATCATTATATAACCAACTAAAATTTAAATAATCTTTCAATAATAGTTTATATTTTTAGAGCAGAATAAACAACTAAAATAAAGTTCAAGTTAATTTAAAATATGGACTAAATTAAAAACAAAGTTATTTAATTAAAAAATTAACTAATAAATATTGCGTTCGTGTATTTTAAGCTACCCCGTTTAAACTTGTTCATTCCGAGGGCCTGAGTTTGGGTAATTTATAATAAAGGTTTATGAATGTGATAGGTATACCGTTGAATTTTAGTTTATATAGTATACCTATTGAGTTTTTATAGTTACAAAAACTTATGAAAATCACATATTATGTGTTTAATGTTATCAGTAATAAAATTTAGTCATAATAATTCCTGTGAATCTCTTAAATTTAATATAAACATAATTCATAACGATAAATGATAAAAATGAATTATATCACCGAGATTATCTGTAGAATCGGACGGAAAACACGCTCTAAAATCATCAATAAACTGATAAGTGATAACCTAACGATTTATGTGACTATATAATATATATATATGTCTCAAGATCGTGGTAATAACTGAATTGTGTATAACTACACCGCAGTGCATTTTTTAAGCTAGTAAACTAGGCGAAATAAATGGCGCTTGGTATATTTCATCATTTAAGACTTTTAAATTTAACTGTTATTTAATTTTTTAATTGTAAATATGCGAATGTGAAATAATTAGGTAATGAATGATTACGGATAAACATATGAAACTGAATAGATGCAAAGGCATTTTTTAATATGTTATCCCGACAATGCAATAGGTAACCATAATATAGGTATATACCACAATATAAAGTAATAAGCAATATTTGGTAACTAATAATACACGAGCCGTGCCATTGTAACAACAGCGTTCAACGAAGTGATATCTCCTATTTTATTATGGCAAACCGTGAAAATTTATTAAATTATTTTAGAAAAGAATCAAAAAAAAAAATAAAAAATACTTCAAGAGTTATTAAATAAACGCGACTGAATCGATTGCCAGTACCAGTTCAAATAATCGGGTATGTTATTTCATTATGATTGGAGGACCATTCAACACAAAAAGCGTATTTTTTTTTTATAACTTTCATCATTTATTATTAGTAGGTACAAATGTGTATGAAGAAAATGTAAAAAAAAAATCGACTACAGCGATTAACCACCTATATATACTCGCAATAGTAATATTTATAAAACAAATATAACATACATAAAATATTAATGTTATTAGATCATGAATAGCGACTTAGCATGCTATTTGTGCAATTATTATGTTACAGTGAACTGCGTATTTGTGGTTAATTTATATTTCCTACAAAACTATAATTTGGAATTGTAATTGCTTTTACATTTAATTATAAAAGTTATTTCGTATAAAAACCATTTTTTTTTTTTTTTAGTTTATAGACTAAGCTAGACTAAGCGGTTTTAAGTGTTTGATAAACTACAGTAAAATACAGTATAAACTTACCTATTATAATATAGCGACAAATAAAGTGATATCGAAACAGGATTATTATTAAATTGTTAAATTTTCGTTTTCCGTAATATAGTTAATATAGTTAGGACTATTGGACTGGTAGCACCACACCTTAAATCTGAAGTCTAGCTCCGGCTGTGAACGATAATTAATCGAGTATTAGTATTTAAAATCGTATAAAATGTACACAATTCTACGGACACAATATTATGTCCGAAAGAGGATGAATGGCGACATAGAAAGTTTTTTCTGAAATGTAAATACATGATTGTCTTGTGCGACGAAACTATTGGTACGCGACAGAAAAATTCCTTATCATTATAAACATTCAAAGATCAAAGAACATACGAAAACCGTTCGTTAGTTAAATGTTTTTTTGAAATTAATATGTGTCATTTGGACACAAATAAACTCTACAATATATTCTCGTTTATTTATATTAAAAAAAAATAATAATAAATGTTAAACTGCAATTTGTTTTTTGGTTATTTCATTATTTTTACGAATATTAAAGGTTGTCAATATTTCCAGTAATAATAATTAAGTAAAATGATTTTAATTTAATTTCATATTATAACTATAGTAATTTTCCTTTACCTATTAGGTGTATTATATATTCATACGTCATGACTTATTTATAATTATACCCTTCCATAGTATTTGCACATTTTTTTTTTTTAATTACATCGATGGACAAGCATATAATCCCCATCTGATGGTTGTATAGGTATATTTTGATAAATTTTCGATTGTCGCCCAGTAAAAATTCCCTAAAAAATGCACTGCTCCACTGTGATAATGTACACTATCTTATGCACTTGTTCGTACGTAGTTATTATTGTCCAAGGACGTACGTACCCATGTGTTATCATCAGGCCCCGGACCCTCTTTCAAATTAACATTGTTAGTATACTTATCACAGAGAAACGTGGGGGCCATATTCCTATTTAGCAATAAGTGTGACCACATACTCAATGTTGTATAATTTATAATATTATTGTATATTTGGTGG
>JAIPRL010007623.1:0-22871 GCA_025469235.1 Pemphigus obesinymphae
GTTGTCAAAACTATAATATAGGTGGCGTTTCAATCGCATAGATTCCCCCACCTCAATATTTAGCGTAACAATTTGTCCGCACGTTTTAATCCACCGTTTCCAGTCCATACTATCTTAGTTCGTGGTCTATATCTAGCCACTGCAAAGTGTAAATGCGATAACAAAACTCGTTTATTTTGGTGTTCGTCTTTTATGAATATTGAATTATTATCGTGTAGGTACGATTATTATTATGATTATTGTCAATATAATATATTATGTTATATTATATAGGTAGTACAATGATAAGGTAAATACCTAATATGAAAATGAAAAAATAATAGGTATTGTAATCGATTATAACATAATATTGTGTAATGTGTATTAAAATGTAAATTGCGTGTAAATACAAATTCAAATGTATACCTTCGGATTCAAGTATCGTCATCACTCAACACTATAATAATATATTATATTATACATGGCAATTATAGTTATAATTTTATTGGTACTCGTAATAAATATAAGGCCGTGTGTACATTGGTGAGCAGCGAGCGATGAGTTGCGCGTCGGAATAAAAATTTAAATCCCATATAACTTTATTATTATTATTATTACTTATTTGGTAGGGCAACAAACTTCGATTAGATACCTATAGGTACTTACATTCGTAATATGAATTAATTAATAATTTCAAAGTAATTAAAACCATACAGAACTTGAAACTTTATTCTTATTTTACAAACATAAATCAATAAAATAAATACCTATATTATAATATTAAAAAATAATAAAAAGAAAAATGTCTACATTTATGACATTTAAAATCATTATACTATATGTTAGTCGTAAATAGTAATAATTGTATTGTTTTAGTTACTACTGAGTGTAGTTTTATTTAACTTCGCTTTTTTTGCTTCCGATATATAAGAAGGATTTCGTATTGGCATACTTCTTGGGTATCTAGGGTCAACTAATTCAGGTAAAAGGCAATTAAAAAAGAAACTTTCCAATTTAGGAAACATTTTAATGTTCCAAAAAATTTCGTCTTTTTCTATGTTTTCATATTTAATACCCATTTTCGTCCAATAAGCAATAATACCATATTTTCTTCCAGTTACATGTAATTGACCGACCCTGTACTTGATGATAGTATTTATGATTTTTATTTATTCCAAAACGTAATTTTTTTCTGACCAATTCCTTCTTCGACTGTTAAGTTAGCTGTTGAAGAATGACGTTTAAGTTCAACTAGTGTGTCATCACCAATTAAGCCATCAGCAGTTGCACCTAAAAAGTAATTATTTTTATCAATAAATAAGCCGCATTCATCAATTTTAACATTCAGTATTTTTTCCAATTCTAATCTTGCTATCTGTTCATGAACGCGTCCATACTCCATAGCTTTAGTATCAAAATTTGTTGGATATAACATACTTTTTATTATTCCTTCACATCCTGTATCAGCACGTAAACATATTATACGACCAAAATTTGTTGCCGTTATAATATTTCTCCTATATTCAAACCATTTTTTTTTTTTTGATGCTGATTGTTGAATAGTTTCTTTTTCAATTTTATTTCGATTAGTTACCATGCCTTTTAATAATTGCAAAATATATATTTTTTCTTTTTCAAATTGTTCATTAGTTATATCTGGTTTTTGAGAATTTTCGCCGTATGATGGATCTATGAAGTCGCTACGAAATTTCAATTTTTTCCTGTAAGTTTTATTTCTTAGTTCATTTTGTCGAATTTGTTTGTTTTGGAGTTTTACTTCTAATTTTACTGACGGACATTTTTTACCAGGACTACGCTTAAATAATGTTTTATGCAAAAAATACAGTGGTCGTTTAGTATTTTTAATCACTGTAGCAGCAGAAACACGACCTAGTCATCGCAAAATTAATTCTCTTACCACCAATTACTATTTAGCGATAATGCTGTTTAAGGATTCAACAACATTACTATCCACGTTTTCCAATAAACTACGGCTGTGTCTATATCCAAATAAGGAAGAGGTTGCATTACCTATATTTGAATAAAAAAACGAATCTGTAGCTTTAATTTGTTCTAAATAATTAATATTATTTATTTTATTGCAAAAATAAGCCGCACATTTATCATGTCGCCCAAAAACATGATCAATTGAATTAAATATATCATTTCGTAAATCATTCTCATTGTGTTTATTTTGACTTCAGTATTGTATCGCAGAAACTATTCCTTTTCGTAATCTTAAAATATTATTTTGTAGTAATTATCTATTGTTTAATTTTCCGGCTTGTTTTTTTGTGACAATTTCTCTTAATTTCTTATAAAAATTTCGCAATAAATGATTTTTGCATTCAATTTTCTCAACTATGCGTTGTTTATAAGGTCGTACATCTAAAATTTGTTTATATACACTGCTCTATCTCCATCTGCTATCAATTTGTGGTATCTAATCCCATACATTCTTTCACTTTCTTTAAACCCTCTTACAATTATTGCAGCTTCCATTGCTGATGACCCAACAGACGATTTCCAATTTTTAAAACACTCGTGATTTTTAGGCTTATCTTCAATATTTGTTCTAGAACAAATTGCACAAAATTTATTTTTAAATCCCATATAGGTATAACACTTTTCTTGTTCGATATTCTACAATTGCAGCCTAAAAATATAAATTACGATTTACAAAATAATATCCTTATTTAGTGGCACAGCCAGAATTGGTAAAAGGGAGGGGCCATTTTTTAATGCATTTATAAGCACATATCCCAGCGTGGCGTAGAAAAAAATTAGGAGGACACGGGGCAAGATCGATAGATAAAATAAAAACACAACCAAATTATTACGACGTGAACTTTAAATATACAAATGTATATATGTATACTTCATAATATGTCCAAAATAACGCCACTGTATAACTAGTACCTATTATAGCAGATTTAAGATTAGGTACTGAAGAACTTACGGAGTTTTGTCTAAACTATTTGGCTGATTCGGTATATAGTTTTACATTTTTAAATCCTTTGTGTTTCCTCCTTTTGGATATCGGAATTTTAGTTTTTAACTTTATACTTACTGCAGTTCATTTTTATATTTTAAGACATAAATTGATAATAAAAAAATAAAAGTGAACTTCGCAAAGACTATTTTGTGATATGGTCGAATGGTATACTTGTCGAATGGTGATTAAAATGTGTAAATCACATTTTAAGTAAATAAGTACCTTACTTTGTTTATATAGACTATAAAGTATACTTGCCTACGATAATAAATTATAATAATAGTATTTATTATTATATAGGATCCAAAATATACACTATATACAATATTATATTAAATATATATATATGTATCAGAGATCAGCACGGGCCAGTTTTTTCAGGCCCGGTCCGACCCAAAACTCAAATTATAATATTATACCCACCCGCAGGCCCGGCCCGTATATTTTATTTTAAGTCCAAACCCGGTCCGAATTTATTTGTTTGAAGCAGGGAGTAAAAACGGGTTCATTTTTTTCGGGTTTCGTGTAACGGGTCCGAAAACGGTTTCGAGTTTTTCCGGGTTTCGGGTAACGGGTCCGAAAACGGTTTCGAGTTTTTCCGGGTTTCGGTTAACGGGTCCAAAAACGGTTTCGAGTTTTTCCGGGTTTCGTGTAACGGATCCGAAAACGGTTTCGATTTTTTCCGGGTTTCGTGTTTCGGGTTCAAGCCCGATTTCGAGTTTTTTCGGGTTTCGGGTTTCGTGTTAGAAAACGGTTTCGAGATTTTCCGGGTTTCGGGTAACGGGTCCGAAAACGGTTTCGAGATTTTCCGGGTTTCGGGTACCGAGTTCAAACCCGGTCTCGAGTTTTTCCGGATTTCGGGTCCTAAACCAGTTTCGATTTTTTTCGGGTTTCGGGTAACGGGTTGTAACCCGTTTTCCAAATTTTCCGGGTTATACGGTTTTCAAAACCGGTTTACAACCCGTTTTGACTCCCTGTGTAATAGTGACCGTCGAATGACGAGTGTGCATCATTGCAGCATATTTTTTGGCTATTAAACAAACAATTTAAAATATCTACAATCGTGATGTTATCATAGAATAACAATAGCCCGCCAAATTTGAATTTAAAGAATACATTTTATACATAAATATTTACATTTTTGTATAAAATGTTTTTTTCTAGTTACAATGTTGACAAAATTAGAGTACGTCGAATAATCCGTTTTTTATATAATTATAAAGTAAGTTATATTGTGCTTGTGCGTACCAAAACATTAAAATGTTGAAATGTTCTCAAAATGTGTATCCTTTCACCTCCTAAAACCTACATTTCAATCTAAGGTCATCAAGCTGAAATATTTAGTGGTACCTTCTAACGTGAACATACTGTATATGTATATATACACACAAATACACACACACATATAAAATATCGTAGTCATTATATTACTGATAACAGATAAGATGTGCGAGCACGCAGCCAAAATATAATCTGTTGTAATGAGATGCGAGTGGCGAGTGGCGAACGAGTATTTGGTGAACGGACTTAGATTATGAAGGTACAATACAGGACTGTAGTCATAAAAAAAGCAGAGGGCATACGCACCTAACCTAACCATATGCCGTACACACTACATTTATATCATACCTATAGCCTATAGGCTCGCGATGGGCAACTCAAAGTAGCTAATGAACCAAATAAGAAAAAACGGAGATCATAGTGTATTACAGTATACATTTATTTTTTGTAATTTTTCCGAATTTTTCGTAATAATTATAAAATAAAAATAAAGAAGTTCAATCACAGAGAGTATACGGTTTTTATTAGAAGGTGTTATGTAAAAATATCAAAGGGTATACGGTGTATTAAATGTTTTCTCGGGCTTCAGTAGTCGTAATTTATTAAGAAACACATTATAATAGATACAATAATCTGTGTTTAACCGTCGTCTTTCTTTCGATAACATGAATAGAACAATGTTATATCATCTGTAAAAAACCCTCAAAAATGATTTTTATAAAATTAATAACTTTTTTTATGATTTTGTCTTTAAAAAAAAGATGACGATAGACATTGTAAATATTGTGTACAATTTGATTTTTAATTACGACTACCTACATAATTGAGAAAATGTTTATTTCGAGTAAAATAACAAATGTGTGGCGTCTTCCAGTCTTAATACATACTATTTTGAAAAAATTTAAATACCTACCTAATAGTAGAAAATTAGATCGTTTACACTAATTATAATTACTGTGATATAAAGACGCAGTGGCGTTTAAATTTAATTTTTTCAACACCCACGCATATTTTATACAAGTCACAGCTCTGTCTGCATATTATTTCAATAATATTTCTATTAAATTTTGTTGTTTTGCTGCTTATGTATTTTAATGTTATTTCTTGTTTAATTTTAATAGGTATTTTGTGTATTTTTCAACAATCTTAAAAGTTTTGAAATATTTTATTTTGTTTGTAAATTAAGAAAAGCAGATCTGCATCCGAATAATAATATTTTTTATGCTAGTGTTCATGCTAGTGATATATGTCGTATGATAAAAAAAAGGCCATTCATAAATGATTTAGTGATTGATATTCATCCATACTGAAAATATAGCTGAGATATATTTAAGAGGATTTGATTATTACAAGCAGGTATATCAGTTACCTATTTAATAGGTATATTTATATATAGTTGAGTAAATATGAGTGAATAATATTTTTTTTGCTTATTTGCTGTTTTTTAAATTGATTTATCAATTTTTGGTGGTAATGTATGCAAACATTTTTTTTTTTTGCTTACCTACTTAATTTGAAAAATTTTTGTAGTGTAAACGGTGGGTAGGTGCAGGGGTGTTACACCTCTAGAAAGTAGTCGGTCAAATAAAGTTCAGTAGGCAAAAATAGTAAGTTTATGACGTTTTGTTTTGCTCGTAGGATTGTCCCTGAGTGGGCGGGTAATCATTTGGTCCATTTCCACATACCTACATATTATTTTGGACTTCGGCGCCACTGATTGGTATGGTCAATATTATATATTGCCGTCTCCTCGGACGTATGTTTCCTACTCTCAGCACGCACCACGCGTAAATCGTCCCAAACCAAACCAATTATGTGCCGGCCAATAACCCCGTTCACCGCCAGCAGCAGCGTGACACGTGGTAAATATATTTTTTTTTTATAACGCCTTAGTTGGTACATATCTACTATAGTTTTCTATTATATTATTCTAGTGTACCTACGTATGTATTATTATTATTTGTAATTGTCCGTTAGATACCACTGGATAATAATTTTTAAATATAAAAATCAAAAAGTAATTTATAAAATTGACATTAAAAATAATTGTAAAACAAAATAGTTATTATTAAGTAAAGATAATTATAAAGACGAAGAAAAATATATTAATGATTAATTACGGATTTTAAAAAAGCACTTCAGGTACTGGGTTATGGTGATTGTGGTGCCCATGCTTGAAGGGAATGTTTGAAAAATCGAAGATATTCTTTAACAATTTTACAAATGTTGAAAATTATAAATATCAATCAGTGCCAATCAGGATATAATTTAACGTAAGATGCATATATTTTTACCTCAATAAAAATTTAATATTTATATACAAAAACTACACACATACCAATGAAATAACAAATTCATCATTAATGTCATTCTCATAGAATACCAATTTGTATTTTTCATGAAAAAACCATTATAGATCACCACTGGAGGGCGATTCTGTAAAAGTTTTAGTCACACATTCAGTCAATGACATAACTAAAACTATTGATTTAGTCTTTGATTTAGTTACCCACGGTTTTTGAGATTCTCTATGCATTATCGACTAAAAATTGTTAAAGACGGACTAAATAAAGTGACAAAAAGTGGTCTTCAGATTTGGCACAAGTGTTATAGATCAATTTTTGTGACTAAATTATTATTATCAATTTTGTCTGATGACAAAAATTCCTTTTATATTTTTATTTTAATAACATTTTATGTAAACTTTTAATTATTATATTAAAATTGTATATTATTTATTTGTTGTGTAGTGTATATTTATTATGGCATTTTTAGCTCATTTATTATTGAACGAAGAAATAGTAAATAATGACTATAATAGACCTTTTAGTCTTCATAAATATATTTAAAGATATACAACTAATCCATTTAAACTAAATGATATCAATTTTAAAATATTATTTGAATATCCTAAAAATAACATATTTTCAATAATTGAACGTCTTCGTCCAACGCTAACCAAACATAGAAGAAATGGTCTAAGTGTTGAAGTGCAAGTCAGTTTCAATCTTTACTACCTACCTACTAGACTATTTTTATGAATGTGAAATTCAAATGTTTATTATTGTATTTGTTTATTATATTATATTTTGAAATTCCTTTGTATCACACAAATTTCAAGTTATTTATACCATTTAAATTTTAAATAGCATGATTTTATCATTATTTAATGTATACAATTATTGGTCATTTAAGTTTGAAATCTATTAATCTAAAATTCACTGTTTCCCAACCTTTTTACCAATGGACCAAATGGATCCCTTTGAGAACTTTTGATAGATTGTGGACCACATTTGATAGTGAAGACCTATTTTTTTTTTTTTTTGCTTATTTTGGAATTCTACAGTCTAATTTTGAATTTTTCAAGTAGTAAAGACTTTATTTTTGGAAACACCTTCCCTCCACTAATATTAAGAGTATTATTATATCTTTTACTCCAAAGACCACTTATGACAGGTCTATAGATCACCAGTTGGGAAATACTGCTATAATACAATTAATTATAAGTACCTATTACCTATAACATTAAAAAAAAAATTATAAATATCAATATAGGTATTTGTAAAAATCAAGTTTTAGGCAATGGGTCAATATCAAAGAGGAGTAAGAAATGATTCATTATACCTAGTAAGCTAACCTGGCATAAGTAGATGTATTAAAAATGTGACTACGGAAATTATTAGAATCTATGCTAACAAATTCTAATTTCCATAAAATCGATTGGAAAGAGCTAGAGTATTTCAAGAGTAAATATTTTCATTGTTATTTATATAGTTTAATTATTATTACAATTATTCATGTTGAATTTTTCCATCCTTAAAATATAACAATATCTCCCAAAAAAATATTATGGATCCCCATATATATAAACTGAAGTACACAAATGTATTATAATATTAATAAAAAACACATCATATTAATACATTCCTCATTCTGTTCAGAATCTATAATAGTTTTTTGTTAATAATATTTTATTACAAAGATTTGAGCGCAACACCACTATGCATTAAAATTCTTAAAATTTTACTCCTCCCAAAATGTTTTGTATTCCCATGTTTTATAGTTTTGAACATATGAGCCTGGAATTTTAGGGTGTATTGATTGCACTCAAATTGCTATTGTGACTCCTACACACCATGAAGAGGCCTATAAAATTTTTAAAAAATTCTTTTAATATTCAAATGATAAAAGAAATATAATAACATACTTATGTAGGAGTATAATTTAATAGTAATATATTTATTTTAAGGTAAATTCAGAAAAATGAATATTAAAATTTTTAATTTATGTATATTATTTAACATATTAATCCTGCTCTTATATAATGCATTAGAATTACACAATCTAGGACATAATGTTACTAATAAATTAAATATAGAAACTTATGATTAATAATGTGTTATAATTTTCACAGTTTTGGCTTTTAACCATAACATTTACATCTATTACTTTTTTTTTTTTAATTTTTCCCTTTAAACCTAATTAGTATTACTTACCAAAGATATATAGGTCCATCGGATACTTTATTTTTGTGAACAGAAGCAGATGGTACCAATTTTGGTACAGTTTGTTCTAATAGATCTACCATGTTTTCCATTACACTTATACTACAACTTTCCATAGTATCTCTATCAACCATTCCTGAAGTTAAAATACTAATATTTATGATATTTGTAATATTCAAGTACAAGAATTCATATAATGAAGAAAAAATTTACACTTACATATGTATTTAGAAAAGATATTGAAAGAAGAAAAAAATTTGTGAAGAAAAATATTATAAAGTATATATTTAAGAATACTTGAATATATACAAGATAAAGTAGAATATATTTATCGAAGAAAACTATATAAGAATAAAAAAAAAAAATTAATTATGAAGAAGAAGAAAGAAGAATCTAATTCAAAACAACTACATAGTAATTTCAATTAAAATATCAATTTTAAATCAAGAAATCAATTCTCGTCAAAAGTACATTATACCTCAAGGAATAATTTAATATCAGCTGTAAATTTAATATTTGTAAAAGGTAGTGGTTATGAAATAGTTTTATTTTTGTTTTTGTTTTTTTTTTTTTAAAGGAAATTATATTTAAAAATAAAAAAGCAAGAGGGCAATGTAACAATAGTTACATATTATATTTCGTATACTTGCCATTTATTATTATTTTATATGTATAGTAATATAGCCAAATAGGTAGTCAATCCATGAATGACCCTCATCTGAATTTAACCATAACCACTATCTTCCTCATTGTTTTATAATATATTTTTATACTCATTATCATTTATATTATTCATTATAATAATCTTATCCGAACAGACTTCTATTTATTAAATAATAATACACTAAATAAGATTTTTGTACACTCTCTGAGCTACATTAAATATATCCAAAGGGTTTACCACCTTCCCTGAATAATTTATATTTAAGTGATCTACCTCGACCATGTAACAACTGTTTTATTTAAGTGTAATCTCAGGCTGCAACTACTTTGCACTCATTTTGCATCATTGTTCCATGATTTCCATGATCAAGAGTGTCTCTTTATTATTAAAATAGCCACCGAGTATGCAATTTTATATATAACAAAGTGAAATGTTTTTGCGTCAATCGGCTGAGAATGAAAGCTACCCACCTATCACTAATAGCAGCATAGTATAACTAAAACTGTAAGAAAATCTGCCTGCTGCCTGAGGTCACTCTTATTTGGGACAGAGTATACTAGTATAGTATTGAATTAATTATGTATTCTGTCACTACTTAAAATATATAACCTACTATTAATTTAAAATGTAATTTAAATTCAAAAATTCAAAAAAATAATTGTGTTATAATTAAAAAAATTTAATACTAATATAGAAATAAAAATATATAATATATAAAAATATAACCTAACCTGACGCTTCTCTCCAGTTTATCGACCCATACTTAATCCTATGTTTCATATCTTCCTCAAAACCACCATTCTTCTGTAGAATAGATCATAAATACTCGAAGCTTTAAATCTTGAATCTCTAAAAAGTACATTAAGTAACAAATAGTTTCGACCATAAGTCAATATCAGATTATTAATATTATTTATACATATATTGTTATTTTTTATAATATATATTAATTTTTATTCACACATTAAATAATTATATTAAATATTTATAATTAATTATTAAATTAATTTATATGAAATATGTAACCATTTATAAAAATAGAACTGATACAATTTTGTTTAAAGATGATCTAGTATTTAATTATGGTATATTTTCATATTTACTTATCAATATACCTACTTATGAATAAAAACTTTTTAGATTATTTCGATAAATTCAACTTGTTTCACTGTGTCAAGTAATTTTTGATCTTTTGTTTCCGGAAGCAAGAAAGCCAACGCTCCCGCTATAAATGATATAATTCCAAACAACAAAATTGGTATGTACTGTCCAAAATAAGAAGCCTATGAAAAAAAATATAATTACAATTTCCTTGAAAAATATTTAGATATAAAATTAGTTTTTATAAATACCAATAATGACATTTGTGGAGCAATCATGGAACCTAATCGACCAAACATGGAAGCTATACCGAACAAAGACATTCGCAACTCAGTAGGAAACATCTCTGCAGTAAACACATACATGGTATTAAATGACATAGTAATGGCATATTTACTGCTCAAGAACAACAATAGTTTGATCCATAAATGATCTAGAAATAAAATTAAATTTTATAACAAAACGTACACCTGATTAATAAAAATAAAAATAATACAAATTGTATAATAAAGTGTATTTCATTTGTATAAAGTACAAATATTATATACATAATAAAATGTATTTAAAATAAAATAAAACTATTATACCTGTAGAAATTGCATTGAGTAGGATACAACCAACGCCACTGAAAATAAATGAAAATGCTTGGGTCTTTCGTCTAGAACATTTCTCCATAAAATACCATGAAGTCAAAAATGCTGGTACTTCTACCAAGTTCACAAGCATAAAGTTTAAGTATTTGTTACCAGAAAATTCTATGGAAGTTAACGAGAGACCATAATAAACTAATGTAATCGTTATCCTAAAATTATTTAAATATATATACTACTATAATATTTAATCACAACAAATTTTGATTGTAAAATATTTGAGTATATAATATACAAACCAACAAAATGAACAGTTGATCAACCGTAAGAAAATTGTCTTTGTACTAAATATTTTTTTCATTAATTTACTGCAAGACAATTGGTTTTCATTTAACTGAAATTACATTATTATAGTATAAATTTACATGATTATCATATTTTCATAGATTGTATTATAGATGAATATTTTTTTACTGTTAGTGTTGTGTTATTAATGGCTTTATTTTTGATTATTAGTGCTTTTTTGATACTGGATGGTAAGGTTTCACCATTAGATTCAGCAACTTTTGATAGTATTTTAGCCATTTCTTCAATTCGGTTTTGTGTTTGAAGCCACCGCATAGATTCTGGTACATACCTATATAATTATATTAAACCAAAAACTTAAAAAAAATTAAATAAGTACGTAAACATGAAAAAACAAAATAAAACATTTACCAAATACATCCTAAAATAAGTAGTCCAGGTAAGTAAAGTATTCTAAGCATTATTCTCCAATCCAGAACCATATAGGATACAAAACCCATGATAACTGCACCCATAGGATAGAAACAGCCCATTAGTGTACTGACTGAAACTCGAGCTTTTGGACTGACTAATTCGAGACCTAAAGTATATATTTCGTAAAAGTAAATTAATTGTAAACAACAGACAATAATTTTAAAAGTCTACAAAAATCAAAAATGTGTGAGTAATATTAGTTAAAATTATACATTTAAAATTAATTTATTAACAATTTTATTATTATTTTAAATATATATATTTATATTTAAATAATTATATTTCTTACCTAATACAAAGGTAGCTGCATAAACTCCACTAGAGGCAATTGAGTCAAAAAATTCAAAAAGGAGAAATGTGTAGTAATCAGTTGTAAAGGATCGGATTGTACCAAGTATGGCTGATGAAACTGATCCTATAATCATAATAGACTTGCGTCCAAACCTTTGTAAAAAAATATTTATGTTTTAAAATTTACATTAAGTAAAATCGAGTTTTGTATTTCCATTTTTATGAGGATTTGATTTGGTTTATGTATATGGTGACCTATTATCATAATAAATAAATTTAAGTATATAAATAACGTTATAATTAAATTATGAATATTTTTCTTAAAATTGTATTTATTGAAAATAAAATTACTACATGACATATATTATGTTCTCTTTATTAATTATGATAATAGGTCATCATATTCTATAATTAACCAATACAAAATTGGAAATATAAAACCCGATTTTACTATATTGTGCATGAGTCAGGTATTAATTACATCCCCTTATATGTGTGATAAAACTTAAAATAAAATTAATACAATAATGAAAATTTTTAATTTATATAAGTGAATCATTTTATTACAAATAAAACTTTGTCAAAATATTTCTTCTATACATTTAGAATCAGTGGTTAAAGTGAGGGGGGACGGCATCCCCCTTCTTTGCTTAGCTTAAGTATGGCGTCCCCTATAGTTTAAATTCCGGGTTGGACGATTCAAATATTTATTTAATCATAAAAATTACGTGTAAATGCATTAAAACTAGATAACTCAAAAATGGTAATGAATGATAAACCACAGTTTAATAATATGACCTTACTGACAAAAATAGGTTTACTTTAATGTATTAATGGATTTTTTTTTATTATTCATTAATTTTATTAGTCTCGTAAAATTATTAAATATATTTTATAACGATAGGTATTTGAATATATTTTATATTATATTTTTATATTTGAATATATTTTTGAGTAAGTACTTTAAAAATAGCCATGTATCAATATAATGTTTAATTATTATGTAATCATGATATTTGTTTAAAAATATGTTTACACATTTTTCATTTTTATCAATTTGAGAGTATTGTAGAATAATGAAATAAAAAATAAATTATAAAGAAAAAATTGTCAAGCGACTGATGGAACTAATTTTTGATACATACATTCTTACACATTTCATGAGTTGTTACAAAAATTGATATTTTAACACCTAATAAAACATATAAAAATGCATATGTCAAAAATCGGCTCTACTAGTCGCTAGATAATGTTGTTAGCTATAATTTGTTTTTCGTTCCCTATTTCAAACATGTTTGTGAGTTGATCAAAATAAAAATACTAATGCAAGACCTATATTATAAAAAAACTTATTTCGGTAAAAACCAAATATTTATTATGCATAATAGTTACATATTGTTTTTAATGACCGTTTGATTTTTTTTACTATTCTTATTAGAGATTCTTAGTGTCCAAAAAAATGTAAAAAAAAAAAATTCAATAAGGATTAGTTCAAGGGACGTTTTTTTGTATTAGTTTTAGCCCCCCTACAATTATTTTCTACTTCAACAAATATTTAAAATCAAGGTTGGTCAAAGATTTATAGACAAATCTTTTTTTATAAAAATATGTACACGTAAAATATTTATATCCTTTTTATTTTCTAATTTAAAATATTAAATATTACTAAATACTTATAGTATATTATATATATAACTAAAATCTGACAATGTAAAAGTTTTGAAAAGAATTTAAATTTTACATGTTGGTTGATATATTATTATATTTTTTTTCGATAATATTATCTGGTATAATATCTATGTTATTTTTTATAATCTAATTTAGTGTTTTAGATTGTATGATTGATCGATGTATTGATTTTATAATGATGTTTTATTATTTATATTTTTTGTTTTACCTCTATATTCTATTAGAAGTACTGGTTTATTTATATATAAGATGTACTTATTCAATTTTCAGTAGAAAATTGAATTTAGTGGGTACTTTCAAAAGGTATTTTTTGAACTGTTCTAATTTTTTTTAACATGTATACAAAAAAAAAATTTCCATAAAAACGGTAAATAAAAGATTTTGGAAAAATTAATTCCATATTTCCATAAATTATTCTAGAGGCTTGAAATTTTCACTTAAAACGTATTTAAAACCAAAATTAATAAAAGTATTACCATACGATAATAATATCTTCCTGAGCTATTTATAGAAATGTTAAATTTCAAAGTTTTTAGGTTATAATTGAGTTAATTTTAGATTTCAAGATCTAAAATTTTACTATACAAGATTAAGTGTCATATACGATAACTATATTTAAAAATCTCAAAAATATAAGAATAATTGACCTCTTTTATTTTAATGATTGATATTTGTTTTTGTAAATTGTATTTATTTGTAATTTTCAGAATTATTTTATAAGGACCATATAATATTATATTTGTTTTTAAAATTAAAATGTTTTTGTAAATATACTAATAAATTACTATAAATACATACTATTAGGATATTAGTTGCAACAAATGGATAATATAATATAATATAATAATTATTAATTATTTAGTAGATCAGTTACTTGTCAGAAATAAAACCGGCTATAGGAATACCGATGAACTGACCAATGCTATTAATTGTTCCCACCATAGACAATTTCCATTTGTTTTCTTCACACATAATACCAAACTATAATATGAAATTGTTTATTTTGAAGTGTGATGGCAAGAAAAATGAATATTAATTTATAAATTTACTTACATCATTGACTATGGTTCTTTCCGTTTCACCAAATACCCATTTATTGCATTTTTCTTTAGAATTCACATCAAATAATTCGGAGGTACATGTTCCATTAATGGTAGTATCTGTACTATTGGTGTATTGCTGTGTAAAGTGGTAAAATTTAAAACACTTTTGAGGCTCATTGGAACTGTCCACAAAAGGTACGGCTAACCGTAACCAGTCAGGATTGTACAAGTTGCTAGTATCACACTGTGGTACTTCACATCTAAAACAATAAAAATAATAAACGTTATTACTTTAAAAAAATTACAAATTAGTAACAGACTTGTATTATATCTAAAAAATATAAAATTATAAGATACATTTTTAGCTATTTTATATATTATTATAGTTTAGTGTTATTTTTTAAGAGCCAAATAAATAACATATAATGTAGTATAATATTATTGGCTAGGTAGTGAAATTGTTACATACCAATGTTATTTTGTTCTGAAATTATTTATATTTTGTTACATGTGGTGGATCAAATAACTTTAACAGGGCTGCTATACATTTTGCTCTTATAATAAAGTTTTACAGGTATTTCAGATAGATTTCAATTAAACTTCTATGTTTATATTTAGTTTTGTAAAAGATTTAGTAAAGTATATTTTAGTGATAAACAAAAAATACCTTATCATTACAAATTTTTGATACATTTATATTTTTATATTTCAAATTTCCTGATTCTATGTCTTTTTTTTTTTTCAATTTATTGGTATAATTTTAATTGTTTGTATTTCAATAATATAGTCATAGTTTTTCTGATTTTAATCCACTTTATAAAGTATTTAGTTATGGCTCAACATAATAGTTGCTAGTATTCAACAGTGTTCTATGATTGGTACAGAGATATATACATACACATACAGATCTGTACTCATAGAATACAGTGTATTTGTCAATGGTGACTGTCAACGACTAGTGATTAAAATTTTTCCAACCAAAACTAAATATTAAAACACTCGGCAACTGGAAAATTTGATAAGTTTTCATAAAATACTGGCATATATATATATATATATTCTTATGTTATAATCGATTCTTTTACAAGTGCATAATATGAATGACAAAAAACAAAGCATTTTAAATTTACACAATAAAAATACAATTTACATATAATTTAGGATTAATTACGAATATTAGACTGATTTGAGTAAAAGATAAGACCCACATAATTTTAAAATCTCGAAAAATTCTTATCTTCGATATCAAGCTTATTCTAGTATTTAAATATATTATTGATTTATAAGTTATGTCAAAATAAATGATCAGCAGAAAAATATAATACACTCAGTAATTTAAATTGTACTCTTCAGTATTTTTATAGCAGTTTTTTTCCAAATACTGTATGCTATATAAATAAACACATATATTTTGAAAATACATTTTTAAAAAAATGTTATAATTATTTTATAAATCAAAAACCAAATTTTCGAGATGAGTCCTTTGGTCTTGGCTTAAGGAATCATATACGTTTCATGGCGTTTTTATTTTTTAATTTAAAAGGTAAATCTTTTAGAAATGATTTAGACCCATAATTAATTTAGTATTTAAGATATTCACATACTTAAACCTATTTGAATGATTCTTGTCTCACTGTTCAATAATCACACCTGACAATTCAAATTTTCAAATTTAATAAAATATTTGAAAGCATTATTTTAACCAAAATGTTTGGCCATAGTAAATATTATCATCTATCATATTATTTTTAAAAATGTTGAATTTACAATCACTAGGAGAGAAGTGGTATTTAAAAGATAGAACATATTTTAATGCAGTTAAAATTAATTTAATACTTTAAATGCATATTCCTTGAAATGCTGTTTTTTAAGGTGATAACTGTTGAAGCAATCATCTGATTCCTTAAATTTTTTGTATGCATATTTTTAATTGAGCTACAAAGACTTTTTTTGATAACTTTAATCATTTTACCATTTAACGATTTTTACTATTTCATTTTTTAATTTCATTTCAATTTTTAAAGTATGACTAAAAATTCAAACAATTTTTGTTCTCAAAAATTCCTCATAGCTCAAAAATCATGATTCTGAAAAATAGTAAACAAATTCAAATTTTTGATTTTGACAAACTCTGGGACTTGAATCACACTACAGTTCGGGCTCACAGAAAAAAATATTTTATGCTTCTGCAGGAAGCCACCATATTTATATAAATGTTTTATTTTTTTTTTTACCTAATTCTTTTTTTTTAATATTTGTATTTTTAAATAAAACAGAAGGTAAAACAATCAGTTCAATAGTTCTCTTGCAATTCACTATACCAAGGGTTTTCAATGTTTTTTATTAGTATTTATTTATATAGCACAATATAAAAATTAAAAACACTTAGGGAGTCCAAAAGTATATAAACAAATTATTTTTAATTTTACAGAAATATAATAAATACAAGAATTAAAAAAATATGTATATTTTTGATTAATAATTGTACATAGTTTGTGCTTATAAAAAAGCCAATTTCCAAACCCATTTACCATTTTCTAGGTAGTAAAAACAATGGTCAAATCTTTTCAATTAAAAAAATTTCAATTTTATTTTTTATCTCAAAAATTTGTTATAAAAAATTCATGGCTAAAAAATATGGTATACTAGGTAACCTGTTCCTATTTCAAAAAGTTTTAAAATTAATGATGCTGTAGTGAGATATTACACATATACTTAAATTTCTTATTGTCAATTAGGGTTTGAGAAGCCAGTTAAAACTTGTTTGCGGGCCAGATGTTACCTATTATGTAATTTTTTGTCACATAACATTTTAACTTAGGTATTATTTTCTAAAACCGTGTACATTTAGGTATAGTTGTTAAATATGAATTTTTGTTTTTTAAATAAGATTACTAATATTATTCTATAATGATAATTTAGTGCTCTGACAATGATGTTTATTATCTATTATATTTTTTTGTAAATAATGTTTTGACAGAAGACTTGATTCCATTGCTAGGTGTATGTGTACCTATTTTTTGGAAAATAATTTTGTTTAGTTAGTATTATTTGTTACTTCAATAAGGAATTTTTATAAATGTTCTGTAAGGATGAATTACTGAAAATGACAAAAAACTTGTTAGTTTCTCATAAATCCAATAACAATAAATTGGTCAAGAAATTTGGAATGTTCAAGGAGTATGTATTTGATTATTACACATTTATTTTTCAAAACTATTTGCAATTAAAAAAAAAATAATTATGTGAATTAAAACTTTATCAAAATAAATTATTTTGCATTACTTTTAGATTCAATAAATCTACCACTAGTATCTTATACCCAATATGAAAAGTGCATAAGACAATATTCTGTTCTGTATTCTTTGTTAAAATTGGTTCAACTACTACTTGCACATTCAGTCCATTAGTCACACCATTTTAACATACATTTTATACTACAACTTTCATAAATAACAGTGGTTCAAACATATTATTAAGATTTATTACATATTGTATAAAATCCTTAGTTTATTCAACATATTTCATGTGAGTTTCATCTAGATACCAAACTCAAGTCCCACTATCACAGAACACAAATTTGTTTATTCTAAAGTATTTTGATAATATATTATGTTCCTTTACTCCTTTGTGGTCCTCTCACTACAACTACTAATGTTTTAATTAAAAAATGAAAAGAAAATTATTTTGATATAATGCATTTACATACAAATTTTTTTATAGAAGATGTCAAATAAAAAATTACCAAAAATAATACAAAATTGTCATAAATTTAAAAATAATATTACAATAAGTGATACTCAGAACCATGTTTAGAAAGAAATGATTTATTATTACTTTTTAATTCAATACATTACAATTTAATTCAATACCTGTATTTCAGATCACTGGCAGTTATGGCATAACTGAGTGGCGATATGTTTGAGTACATGAGTACAAGCCCCATTAGAGTACAAACGGATACTTGATATGAGCCCAAGCCAAAATTTCCTAGAATCTCATCTAAATCCATTATTTCTTAGAAGTTATCAACTTATTTCTTAATGCTGTAAAAAAAAATAATAATAACTGAGATGATTATTATAATAATTGTATTTACTATATCATTAACAAAGAAGCTTTATGTAGATAACATGACTGGTAATTTTAGTAACCTCAAACACTACAAATATTTATTAAGCATAAGAAAAATGATAACACATGGAGATTAGGTATACTATATTGTAGTACAATTCATCGAAGTAGAAGGTATACTAAATTCTAGTTAAGACAGTTATAATAATAATAAATACCGAAGTACAAGTAGAGAAGTATATCTTGAATGGTAGATGTATAGGTAAATTTACTTCCAAACATTGCTTGAAACTATTATTAATAGTTAACAATGCTTATTATCATTACTTATTATTTATACTGTATTTTATAGTCTGTATAGTGTAAATATAGGATTCATTCAACCCCCCCCCCTCCTCACTAATTATTAAAACAAGGTAGATTATATACTAAGCGAAAATTTATAATAATATCATAGATTACACCACAGTCTTTTAACTACCTAATTGGTAAGGATATTAAGACCTCATAAGCCATCACTAATAAATAATGATCTTTGAAAACGCATATTGAAAATTCGATTTTAAATTAATGGTTATAAGAAGAGGAAACGCCAGTTTTATTAATCTCTGTAAAGATTATGAAATCATTAGTATGATATAGGCAATATAAGCTTTATTTGATGCCATTATAAATGATAGATAATTAAAGTTTGATGATAGCATTGGCAATCTGATGATATTGTACTAATTCCACTACAAAAAGCGTTCAGGTATGAGCAAAAAAAAAAAAAAAGATGCAACAGAAATAAATAGAAGAAGAAAATATTAATGGGTAATTTGAAGAAAATGTTTAAAACATTACCGAATTCCTATTAAAATACAGATACACTTACAATATACAAAATGTTTCTTTTATGCTTTCGCTTTAATATAAATGTATTGTTTTAAGAATTTCAATTATTTCAAACAATAATAAAAATAGAAATATTTTGTTGTTTAAAGTGTACTTTCGAACAAAATTCAACTTGATCTTTGAAAAAGAATCGGAAAATATTGCAAAAATTAAAAATTCAATATAGGTACTTACACAGAATATATTATGTGGTATAAACTTCTGTAGTGATAACGCCTAATCTCATGATAACCATCAAGACGTATTTACGTCCGTGACCGTGATCAAAACCACGGTTTAAAATTTACTTATATATAAATGTATAAATATATTTTAAATAGTGATCAAGACTATAATATTATCACCACAGAATATTGTTATCACAGAACATTGTTATTAACATAGAGTAATTTATTATTCTATGGTTATTAACAGATAGGTTACGCTGGCATCCGCAAGTTGGAATATATACTCAAAACTGGTATAAAAATTTGTTATATAATTTCTACAAATTTGTAATCACATTCCAAAAATTTGTACACCACTCTAACCTATGTAAAATTGAGTTTTCCGATTCGGATGACAGCGTGACGTTGTTCCAGCATCCGCTTTTTAAATTTTTGTCGTAGAGACTCAAAACCCGTACCAAAATTTGTTATATAATTTGTACAAATTTGTAATCACATTCCAAAAATTTGTACACCCCATTAAACCTTGTAAAATCGAGTTTTTTGGTTCAGATGCCAGCGTGACGTTGTTCCAGCATCCGCGTTTTAAATTTTTGTCGTAGTGACTCAAAACCCGTACCAAAATTTGTTATATAATTTGTACAAATTTGTAATCACATTCCAAAAATTTGTACACCCCTCTAACCTATGTAAAATCGAGTTTTTCGGTTCGGATGCCAGCGTGACGTTGTTCCAGCATCCGCTTTTTAAATTTTTGTCGTAGTGACTCAAAACCCGTACCAAAATTTGTTATATAATTTGTACAAATTTGTAATCACATTCCAAAAATTTGTACACCCCTTTAAACCAATAAAATCAGTTGTTTTGTTAGAAATGCGGATGTGTCAAATAATGTAATTACGAGTTGGTCATTGTAATATAGGAATTTAAATAATTTTAAAATAATATATATCTATATATTTAAATATATACAAAATATCACAAAATGAACTACAGATGTATAGTATATGCTGATATATAATAATATATTTTGGAACTCGCCCTGATGTGTAGAATATTTTAGAATATATATTTATAGGTAGGTACTAATAACTAATAAGTAATAAGTAATAATACTGGATGCCGTTGCGCCCGCATGGTTTACGATGTTGCATGGACGCTACAATACCTAATAATATATTTATACAATATAGACCTGATCCCGTGTTTTTCGAAAGGTAAAATTATAATATAATATAGGCAATATAAGAAATTACCAGAAGGTACGGCACGTGTCTTGTAACCATTTTTAAAGTGACAGTTTAGTGTTTAATTGACTACTTCAGTTTTAAAAATTACTAAATATTGTTGGTATACATTCTAATTAAAAAATATGTCACGGATTATTAAAGTAAGTACATCTGACATGTTTTTATTTTTTATAACGTATCGCTGGTGATATTAAATTATGTTTTAAATATTTAGGCGGGTATAAAACCAAAAGTAGATCCAGCTATTGTCGATGAAGAAATTTTGAAAAACAAAAATGAAATTTTTGATGGTAAAAGTAAGTAACAAATATTTTACTACCTATATTTTACTATAGTACCTACCTGTTTTCCTGTTATTTTATTTTTCTAATTCAAGAACTAATTATTATACTATTATTAAATATAATCCATTAAATTAAGGTAAGCCGTTTGGTAATATTGCTATTTGGTATACTCATACCACTAGTATTCATTACTCAAAAGTCAATACACGAGTCCAATAGTTACTCTGTATAAAACTATTAAATATTTTATCTTATAAAATAAAATGCTAACTTTTTTTCTTTCTCCAATGATATCACTCGAAATAACCCGGGAACGAATGTTTTTTCCATTATTTTTCGTTCCCGTAATGTTCGTAGCGATCAGTCGAATTTCCCGCAGACCATTCTATTAATTACAGTGCTTATAAGCGACCCGAGTTTCGTAAAATATTCATGTCGGTATTCGATTTAGTGGTTTGGGTGGTAGGATTACGTACATTTGGCTGCCGTACATTTGGCTGCTTAATTAAAAATTTGAGAAAAAAAATTATGCAAATATTTAGCAAGGAATTCGCATGAATTTGCAAGTTCATTTTGATAATTTGCACGCCATTACTTCTTCCGCAATTTCAATTTTCAGGGGGAAGGGCTGGAAAGCCGTCACGCCAACCCCCCCCCTCCTAGTTAATATTAACATTTAAAAAAAAAATGTTTGCAAACAATTAGCACGCAATTTGTATGAATTTGCAAGCCTATTTTCAAAATGTGCACATCACTCTTACATCTACCCCCCTCAAAATTAATTTCAAGGGGTGGGCTGGCTGCAAGATGCATCACGCTAGCCCCCCCCCCCTCTAGTATATATCAACATTTTTCAAATTTATTTTTGCAAATATTTTGCACGTAATTTGCATGAATTTTCAAGACTATTTTGAAAATTCGCACGCCAACCCTTCCCCTTGCAATTTCAAAAATAGTGGTTTTATGCTGGCCTACTATATAAGTAAATGACATTTAAGTAAAAAACATTTTTCAATTTTTTTTTTTGCTATCATTTATGGCCAAAAATTTGCATACATTTGCAAGACTATTTTTGGAAATTCGCACGCTACCCCTTTTCTGAAATTTGTGGGGAAGGATCTGGATATACGTCTTGGTAATAAATTTAAACTTAAAAGATAGAGAAACAATTATATAGGATTTACTTATATTATGACCACTAATCTTATAATAGTAATTATATAATATAAGTAAATGGGATTATAAACATTATACTTATCAATTGTGTAGTATAAACGTATACGC
>JAIPRL010007624.1:0-22871 GCA_025469235.1 Pemphigus obesinymphae
GGATTGAATCTCCAGCAGCATTTATTAGCACATTATTAATGTTATATTGAAAAATAATTGGTGAGCGTGAGCGAGTAAAAGTGAAAACAGCGCATTTGGGGATATTCATAGAGAGGCCAAGAGACTCTGATTTGCCAAGAGATTATGATAACATTTCGCAATTTATTCGTGTAAAATAATCAATATTGCCGAAATTCAAACTTTTTGACTCTTTGAGGCACAGACCAATAGTAAATTTTTATCCCTAATATGCCACAGGAACTTTAAAAAAAAATATACATATATCTGTAATATTGCTAAATAAATATAGTATAGAGTCAATAAATGACTTATGCACCACTATTTTAATTAAATATAATTTATTTACAAAGTCATATAAGTTTTAGTGGTAGTTACCAACATTAACCACCATGCGTGAAAAACCAACAACCTCATTATTTAAATGATATACCTACTATACCGCGAGCACTCCCATGTGCTTCTTACTGGTTCATTTTCTGTGCTACATTTACCACAACTTCCAGAAGTGGTTTTTTGAGGTTGATGACTAGAACTATGAAGTTTAATAGCTTGGTTTATTTTAGGCTTTCTTGTAGCAGCACCACCTTGAGATAGAGTTTTTTTTTTATTTTTGAGTAACTGCCACTAGTTGGTCAGATAATAGTGTGTTTCTTTTAACATTTTTATTGGTCAAATGTTCTATGTAAGGTATTTCCTTATGAATAATAAATGCATTTGTTATTGCACAATCCATAAAATGAAAGACTAACCGCATATACCACTTTATACTTTTCCTTTCCAATGAATAATAATTAGTTATTATCTACATAATTCATATTTTTATTATAATCCACTAATACTTTTGGACATGGTACAATGACAATGGTTCCATCTTTTAATTTCCTCTTTACTGAAATTGCTTCTTGGAGCAATGATCGAGATTTTGATATTAATTCCAACATTTAGAAAAATAGAAGAGAAAAATCTATACAGTATATAATACATTCGATCAATGATAACAGATTTTGAATGGTGGTTACTGTTGATGATCACCACAAAATATACATTTTATTATTATTATTGAGACTATTTGTATGATAAAAACTGATGGCAATGGGAAATATACATATAACAAAGAGATTTGAAATAAAAATTTCAATTTTAATTTATAAAGTAAAGATAATATACCTACTTTTAAATCGTGTGTGTTGTATGGTGTTATACGGTATGATCCAAAAGATAGGTTTTATACAAAGCCGATTGAGGTGGTATGGTACACTAACCACTATTAACGAAAAAGATAGATAATTTTCTTGAGGTGTTTAACCGTGATAACCACCATGAAATAAACGAATCAAATTACGTGGTCAATGTCACTATAACCACCATGCCTCAAGCCATAGCATATAGTTTATAGGTAAATACTCGGTTTCAGTAAACGATGTAAAATCAGAATCAAAAGGAAAAAAAACAATCGATACCTATGTACTCAAAATGCCCGAAATTGTAAATTTCTCCAAAAAAAAAAAAAAAAAATGGTAGTATTAAAGTTATTCTAATGTTTGAATTATAATTCTTAATAAACCATACATGATTCATAAATTATATATATAGGTGGTAAAAAAATAACAATTTATATTTATATACTACACAACCACATGTACAATTTGGCCAAATAGCATATGTACATACTATACGTACCCAGTATAACAATGATATAATGATACAATGACATATAATTTGGAAACTTGCGTGGTAAAAACCATCGATGTATGTCTCAAATTTCCCGAGTCTTTATTTGGAAAGCGACCGAAAATCGGTCAAACCGCCGCCGCATGTCGACGTGGTTACGATAGCGTGATGAATACGACGCCTATATATTTGTAGGATATAGTGTACACAACATCGTATACGATATTTTGTTATACAAAATATGTTTCGACAAATAAACCGTTTCGTTTTTTTACGGCATAACGAAAACACTTGTAAACAATCGTTTGTGTATCATCTGCGTGATTTTCGAACGTTTTTGACAGAGAGCTGAAAGTAACTCTTGGAATAACGTCTCTATTTCTACCCAAAAATGTGATCACAGATTTAAATACGTAAAAAAAAAAAAAAAAAAAATTATACATTGGACATATTTCATTTTGAATATATATATATATTAATTAAAGTTAGACTCCATTATTCTTACTCGATTTGTCAATATTAATATAGAGAGTTAAAATACATTAACGTAGTTTAAAACCAAAACATATTTCTTGCTTCATGACTTAGAAACAGCTAAAATAATATAACGAAATATCTACCTAAATGGCTAATATAACATGTCTTGCAACCCGTCCAGGATCAAATTATATTAATAATATATACATATAACATGTATAGCGTGATTTAATTTATATTTAATTAAAATAAATTACATAATATATTAAATAGTTTATCACTACGCATTAGGTACGTCGGTCTCAACCTATGTTTAATAAAAATAAATCTAAATCTACGATAATTCAATTATTTCAGTCGTGCACAGTCATATAATTTTACTTGGTTATATTATTAGAAAGAACAATACTCATTAATTTTTCGAAAAATACTATGACTGTCATAAACATGGATGTTTAATTATATTATTATAATAATGGTTATACTTATAAAAATGAAAATAAATATAGAGTATAAAAAAAAAAACCAATACCTACATATGCGAGTGAGTATATAGTATAGACGTAGTAAAATAAATTGACAAACAATATAAAAAAAATAATATATAATAAAAAAAATGTACTTAGGGTATTCAAAAAAAGATTTCAGGTAACAACTAGTTTCGACCGTAAGTCATCATCAGGTTACGAATAAATACTAAAAAAACAAAATATTAATAAACACAATACATTATGTTATATTAAGGACGGACTAAATTGTTAAGTGATATTAAGTTATATTCTATCATGATATATAGAATACACTATAAGAAACAAATTATTATTAAACGATCACTATAGTATTGATATTGATATATCAAAAGAACTGTTAAAAAATTATGTATCGTTGTCCGATATATTTTAGTAGATATGGTTTGTGTATTTATTATTATAAATTGTTATAATTGTTTATTATATTATTAAAAACTATTATGTTTTACTTCATTATAAACGAGAAATTCTTATTTTTAGTTATTAAATATTATAAAATCTTTTTCGATATTGAAATAAATGTTATGATTACATTCTAAGACGTACTTAGCAAAATTTGATTTAGAAGAAGATTTTTTTAAATTTTATTTCTGAAATATGTTCTTTATATCAAATTTTGAAACTTCTGCTAGTTTTTTCAATACAAAATGTATTGCAACCACATATAAGCTTATAAACGCCATAACTATGATAACTGATAGAAAATTCGTTTTTACATTTTTTAAATTTATTATTTATCTTTTAAATGAATTATTATTCGTTATAAAGGCCATTTTTCCATTATATTACTATTGTTATTTAAAATATTAGAAAATTTGCCTGATAAAAATCTATGGTACTTCAAAGAACAATAATTAATTGAATTATTATTATAGGTAATGTATCTATATTAATAGGATTATGTAATAATTAGTAAAATTATTTTCCTGTACATACCCTTGATCGCGTTTATATCAAAACTATTTGTAATTTCTGTGTCACAAATCATAATGAATTCATTTTCATTTAAAATTTAATATTAGAAGAAATGACAATTATAATATACAAACTAATTTTAAAGATAATGATATTTACCAATACATATTAGACATAATGATACATAATTTTTAACAGCTGTTTTAATATATCTATGTTACTAGTCTGCCTCTCCTTATTTGTTATTTACCTAGGTATATTCTGTACCATTTACCTACTCTACCCTCCTAGTGGCAAGCGTAGTATCTAACTACCAAATTGTCAAAAATAAGATTATAATATTATATTATTATTAATTTGAACACAACTTGTCAACTTCCATGCAGTAAACACGTATTTTAATACCTCAGAATTCAATTATAAAATGTAATCGTTTACTGTATTAATCAAATGTAAGTACCAAAAATAACGTAATATAATTTTCCAAACAATTAACAAGATTTGGAGTTACTGCACTTACCACTGGGAGTTGAGACATTATTCCTGTTTATAATTTGAATCGCTATTAATTAAAAGTTTAAATACAAATTTGGGTGAAATTATCATAGTATTAATAATATCGAATGTATTTTTAGCCGAGATACGTACTTCTTTAACCAAAAATCATTATTGTGATTAAAATGTCATATATAATGTCAACTATAATTAAAACGGTTTTTAACACAAAGTTATTTAAAATTATACAATTATAATTTTCTACATTATATTATGTATTTTTCAATCGTGAACTTTTAGTACGTCCTTTTAAGTCAATTTTAAAATTATGAGTTAGTTTATTCGACATAATTAATTTAGAAGGACACATAATTGATTTTCTTATCCTCGTGTTTATTTAACTACCTGAGGTTGTAGGTAAATAGATAATAAATATAGGTACTTAGATAATAAATGAACAAAATATACCTCAATTATCAAAATGATTTTAATCAGACACTCATTAAAGTTATGATTATCAATTATTATTTTTCAGAAGGTTAATATCACATAGTCTGTATTCTTTCAACATAAACTGTGTAATATTTTTTTAATAAAGGTAATTATATTCAATTAAAATTAAAATTAGGTACCTTCACCAACTATAAAATTGAATACGACACAATACGACGTGGTTAGATTTTATCTAAAAAACAAATTAAAATTGTTTAGTTGTATAATATTATATAATAATATAGTCAATAAAATATTATAACACGTTTGATTCAATTATATCAGCAAATTTGCAAATTAAAATTTTTTTTTTTATTTAATTAAAATATATTAAAACATAATAATTAATATAATTAGTTAAATTAGTAACATTATAAACATTTATTAATTACTCTTTTAAACCTACATCCTCGTAATCAGATTTAACCATAGACAATATTATCACATATCCCTACCTAGAATACCATAATAAATAATAAACATAAACATAATATTATTTTTTACTATTTCAAAAATAATTAACCTATTTCTTAGGATTTTAACTATGACGCATTCATACAATTTGCCCTTGGAAAGAGTACCTATTACATTTAATAGTTGATCAAACTTCAAAGTACCCATACCTATTGCATAAACTTGAATTTAAACATTTATTTGTTACGAGTTATTGACATTTAAAGTCCAATATAATATTTTTTAAGTAAATAATTTGCAATTGATTCTATCCGTTATAATCCTTGTAACTTATTTAAGTACTTACCTATAAACAGTTTTCAATAGGTACTATTGATTTAATAATACACGTATATATTTTAGTAATATTAAATTATTTTACAAAGTTAATTATAGTATTATAGTTTGAAATATTACCAAATAAGTATAATTATTAAAGAACCTTGTATATATTGGTTATGTTAAAGTACCTACAATAATAATCTGAGAACGAACAAAATCTCTGATAATGAGAATAATGAACCTGTTCATAAGTTGAAGTTAAAATAATATTTCACTAACATTTTGAAATAAATTCTGTATATATGAATTTTATTTATTTGAATTCACTATTTTTTATTTTTTTTTTCTATAATATTATGTTATAGGTATATGTTCATAATTTATCAATAGTCAATTGTACTATATATCTATTTCTAATTTCTATATATAAATTATTAAAATACTAGATATGTATAAGTAATATAATATATTTATTATCATACATTCTAACATTTGTAAATGTTTCTAGAAACTTCATAAAAACTTTCGATTGGGAAATATAAAAAAAACTCAGTTTTCATCATACATAGTAATCCATCCAAATTTTAAAATCAACCAGAAATGTACCCACCAAATGTCCAAATGTACGTATATTTATTTTCTCCTCAGTGAAACATTATATTATGTATAGGTATATTGTCAATTAATAATTTACGTTAAAATTTAAATAATTATAAATTATACTTCAATGTACACACACAATACATTAAATCGTATATAACAAAGGTTAACACTTTACAGTATAATTATTTATCAAACATTACAATGTAATTCAAACAAATAAAGATGTGTCAATCTCCGATGTTAACGTGTAATCTGTAGAACACTAATATTCTTTATTTAATCATTTTTTCTTGTTTTCATATTTAACAAAAATAGCTATTGCAAAAATATATTGGTATAACACATTACATAATATATAGGTTATATCAATAATTATCATATATATTATGTATTTTTTTTATCAAACATTGATCTGCAATATTGTAAATAATTAATAATATGTAGATAGACACCTAGACACCTATATTAATTTATATTAAGTTATTTAACAACCTTTAGGACAATGCCTTGATTTTTACTAGTTGCGCATATGGTATGCGGCATACCTATTATAATTCTGATATGATTTAAATTACTGTAAACAAAGACTGAACGCGTGTAATTAACAATTTAATTTTTCTATTACATATAATTTCAATAAATCGTAACCATCATGATGAATACCTGTGCACAATAATAATATTATTGTTTAATCTTCCGATAAAATATATTTCATTATTTACAATCAATTTTAAATGTACGATATTTCATAGCTATTTTTTTCATTGTATGATAAAAAAAAAAAAAAAAAAAAAAACAAAAAACAAAACGAAAATATGAATAGTGTAACTTTTGTGTGTATATGCCAAAATATTTAAAATAAAATACCATAAAATTTAAAAACCCATGATAGTTAGACAGTTAGTATATTTACTTACATACCATTCATGGGGTGGATCTAGGAGTCGGTTTGGGGGAAAAGGGGTTAAGTTTGAAAAATCTATAAAAATAAACAAAATAGATCATTTTGGAGGGAACCTGTGGTATAATTAATATATTATATAAAAACCTCATGACTTTTTTTGTGGAGGATATCGCCCATTCCCCCCTTGGATCCGCCACTGTACCATTATTGTTATAGGTACTAGTGTGTAACAAAAAAATGAGATTATTACCAGGCCTATGCGTCACTGCCCTTATTCCAGAGGTATTCAAACTGTGCTTCACGACTCCGAGGGACGTCGCGAGTGTTGGTCAAGAGAGCTGCAGTACAAAAGAGAAAAAAAAAAAAAAACAGAAAAAGTTGTTGACTTTTTTTGACGATTATAATGAGAATATTATTTTCGGAAATGTAGTTGATAACTTTTTTTTTTACCTATTTACTTTTTTGTAGGAGACTATTTCGTCGGTTCTCGAGACACACCCACTCACCATAAATGTATCGACGGCTCTGATTTAGAGCCACCAAAATGTCGTAGCCGTGAGATGAAAAAGTTTGAATGTCTTTGCCCTATTCTATTGTTAACGACGGAAACGATTCTGTGACCATGAAATATATAGGTAGGTACTGCAGAGAGCTGTATTTAACCATATGTCTCTTAGGTGCGAAAAAAATTTGATACCAAACAAATGTATAAATTTATCAAAAGAATTTTTAAAACATAATTTATAAATGTATATACCAAAACGATTATTTTGGTCGCGACAACCACACTTTAACAGGCCTGCAGCGAGCGGTGGGGAAACGGAAAAAAATGTGGTATCATTACCTACTATAATGTGGTACCTACTCAAGGATTTTGAACATAACTTCATGTATTAAATGGCTGGTGCCCAAGAATTTCTTATCATTGGATGTGACGATTCAGTGTTGTTCTGTGTTAATATCTAAGTATATTATAGATAAGTATGTATATAGGTATGGGTATATATATGCACCATTGTACAAATAAATAAAATATTATATATACGGTAATATAGATAATGTATTTATGTCGCTATTAATATCACTATTAGTACTATAACTCTCTGTGGTGATAAAATAACAGAAATAACTGAAATTCACTAAACAGAAGTATAGGTATATACTTGTATAGTTTTTAACAATTTATCTATATTAATTCAATAATTATTACAGATTGATCTTATCTTTTTTTTTTTTTTTTTTTTTTTTATTATTTTTTATTATCTCGTTTAATGAAAACTATACAACAACCATATATTATGTCTAATTTATTTTATTATGTTCTATTTAATAAATTATTGACCTCACATCGGTGTTTCGTGCGTTATCTTTAAACGGCGTCTATATAATGTGAAATATACAATATGATGCACCTATGCAATATTTATACTTTACAGTATCCAAACAAACACCCTGGCATATTTTATTGCCCGCACGTTCATGGAAATGCTAATAATAATAAACTGACCCGTGTGATTTAATTATTATCTACATAAAAATATATAAATTTCCAAGTATGCAAATAAAGTTAGGTAGTAAATATATATGTGTAGGTAGATAAAATATACATTTTCACGAACGACCGTTAACCAGAAATCATAAGGAAAATAATAATGATGTCAGACTCCCCGCAAGTACAACGTTGATCGATCCTCTATAATATTGTATATTACATAATATATATTTTATATTATAAAAATGTAAAATATATCAAAATTGATATACGTATTATTAATATATACAGAGATACCAATCTACTACCAATATATATATAGTGGGCACCAGCTATACACAACACGTTTGTTTATTTTTATTTAAGTAGGTACAACTTTTATTGTAATTACTTTTCACAAGTTTGTGTAAATGACGGGAAAAAGTCTGAAAAACAAAAAAAAAAAAAAAAAAAATCCCAAGTAAACGAGCAATTCTTGACCCACGGAAAAAAAAAATCGTACGCATGAATGCGATGTGCGATGAATTCGAAAAGTTTCGGTTTAATCAACGCGTTTTTCTTTTTAATTTTTATGTAATAAAGTTACCGCTATTGTATATATACATACTGTTTTTCTCGTGAAATTATTCCATATACATAAATGTAAATAAAGTAGGTACCTACAAATAAAGTTTTCCGAAATAAACGAACGAACGTGATAATGCAAAAACAAAAAAAAAAAAACAACCCACGTTTAAAAAACGAATAAAAACTTTTATCGTTCCGTATATTATATTATATACCTTACACCTAGGTAGAGGTTACGGCGGGTATCATCACATATAGACACAATAAGTCATACGGTTAGGTGTACACCAATATACAGGGGAATGTTTGGCAATAATTATCGCGAAAATATACATATATAATAATAAACAAATAAAACAAAGTTTACGGTATATTTTTTAATAACTATGTACAAATAAAATGTATATATATATATATATATATTACTTATTTTTTATTTTAATTACCTTGTTTTTACGTTAAATTATATATGGTCGACCGTCGTATATAGTTTATGCCAGTGAAATATTGACGCGCACTGACGTATATTATATATTACAATATTATATTAATATTACGTTGGACTGGTACATGTATATAGCTGGTCCAGCGCACAGCACTCACACGCGACTGACCGGAATACAAAAGATATCAGTTTATTACTACTTAATGTACTAACAAAACATACATATATATATACTATATTAACGTTATAAGAAAAGTTTAATCTAAACGTTTGAATTTTGACCTCTGAATTGTGTTATCATCTCGGGAGACACGTTTCCAACAAAGATGTGCCAACAATTTAAATACATATATACCTAATTATAGGTATATAATATATTATAATAATAGATGATAACAATAATAATATAAAAATGTGTATACAATAACAAATACCTATATGTATTTTATTGCGTTAACGTATATTTTATGTAGAAATCATTTAGCGAAAATATATAAAACATTATATATTATATGATATAGTCCTACTATATTTTTATGTAATTTATATATAAGCTGACAATAAAACACTTTATCATATAGATAATATATATATATATATATATATTATTATCATTGTTATATAGTTAATATATACGTATATACGTACAGTTATGTATAGGATCATCATAGATATAGTTTTTAGCTCAAATCAAACGTCCGTAATATTTTTTGATTATTCTTCCATACATGGTATACCTACTGAAAAAACTTCGTTCAAAATAGTGGATAATCTAAAACCTAATATTAAATTAATTACATCCTACACCCTATATAAATTAGGTATATGTATACAGGTAAAACTTTAAAATTAATTCATTTAGATTAGGGGACCTCGGTTTTTTTTTAATTCATATAAACCGTATATTGCATTGATAAAACTAATATCCTTATCTATATATTATGCGGTATGATGGGTGAACACAACAATTCAATTATTATCTAATGTAATATATACCTAGGTATACATATATAAAAGACGAGGCACTGATTTCGGCGTTATAACTCGTCTCGCTTTGCTGACCTTGTTCCAAGTCAATTAGAATATATATATATATATATATATATATGGTTAGGTTAAAACTATAGTGTATTAATGATTCAACCGTTAATTAGTAATTACGAAAATGTCAGTCGAGGTTTTTAAGGTTATTTAAACATAAAATAACATTGTTCTATAATGTAATTTAAAATCGCCCGCAAGTTTTTTGTTTCGTATTATAGGTGTACTATTATTTTATATAGGAAGTTTGAACGTTGACAAAACTGAAACATGCTAATGCGAGTTTTTTCATATATATATAGATATATGCTATAAATAATACTATACTTCTCAACAATATTTTCAATGATATATGTTAAAAAGTTCATTCATATTTTAAACTCGTGTTTAAAAAATTGATCATTCAGTAATATTCAAAATAAATAAATTATTATATATAAGTATACCTATTTATAAATTATAATACCTATAAAAAAAATAATACAATTTAATTGATTTATACGACTTTTTTGTTTTATGTTTCTGCGATATAATTATAGGTATAAATGAGAAATACGAAAGTATAGGTAATATACTTTCAATCAAATTGTATTAAATATATATATCTATATATACATATAGTTACATTAAAAAAAACACAACAATATCACGTCGAGATCTGCATGTATATAATTTTCTTTTAAATAGTATTAAAACATTTTTCAATATAACTGCTAGATTTTTTCATACTTCCTAAAAAAATTGTTTGTACTATATATTATATAGAACCTTTTAAAATGTGGGCAAATAAATAAAACTAATTTTAGATTCTATCACTTAATAAGTTATTGTATTTAAAAAAATATTGTTATTATTAAGTACACTGAACCAAATATTATTGGTAGAATTAATAATATGCAATTTTATCAAATTTTAACAAACGAATATTTGTTGAAATAATACAATTTTAATTATTTTAGTGTATACCTATATGTTGTCAAATTAATAAAAAATGTGTTTATATAATAACAAATTTATTTTTTATTAATTGAATTAACTAAATATTTGTTAATTCAAATAAATTTGTATTCAATTGGACAATTTTACCCAAGACATTGATAAAATATATTGTTAAATCAATAATACGTTTTGTTATTTTACTGGTTAATTAACAAATATTTTATTTCTAAATCAACAAACTACATTTTATATTGGACGTATATTAACAACCATTATATTATTAAATTAATCTATATATTTTTATTGAAATCACAGATATATTTGGTTGAGTATAGGTATATAGTATATATAGTATATATACCTACTCGTATACTTTTAGGTTTTGTAAACATCATAAGTTAAGCCACATTATATAAGTATTATTATATCCCCATTATGTCCGTCCGTCCGTCTCTCGTATATCGATTGGTTGTCATATTTATTAATAATATATAATATAGATACTAATACCTATATACATAATATAGTTCCTAGAAAAATTGTTGATTTAACAATCGTACTTACAATTTGTTAGGCGCATAATATATATATATATATATATATATATATAAAGTTACTACAGACAGGCCCTAAAGCGAAAAATAAATGTCATCAATTTTTTTTTTCCGATTATACGACAAAAACATACGTGATCGTCATTCCATTGTATGTAATATTCATATTTTAATTTTGCCGCCCTAAAGCGACGCATCATGACTATTGCATGACTATACCCTACATATAGCGACTATATACAGGGGAGATATAGGATATTCAATGAAACCGGGGAAATCTATACACATGGTCGACGAGAGTGTTTTTCCTGTAAAGTCCATTATTATTCGTCTGCGTCCTTACAATATTCGTTGTGCCGTGATTATACAGTATAGGTACACCATGATATCAATATTTACAATTTTAATTCGTTATAATGCATTTTAATATTAAACGTATATATAGTATAATAATTATTGTTATGGAATCGGTATATTATATATATATTGTTTTCGTATATAAAAATAAAGACCGGGAATTCGCGGAGCGGGCTCTCCCATATATAGGTATAGACCGCGCAGCTGCAGTTTTATAAACGTAATAATACCTATCATCTCGTATACATAGCTATATATATATATATATATATTATGCTGTATTATTTATGAAAATCAGATTATTTTTTTTACCATTTTCGGTATAGCTATATAGGTATATATATATACACCCATAACCGCGTTAATCAACGTTTATTTAGACACAGCATCACGAGCGTTATACCATCATGATGGCGAAACTGCGAGAAACACATTTTGATCCGCACTCCCGTCGCCTATATAATATGTACACGCAGTATACCGCACATTATATTATAATAAACACGCGGTCTTCGCATCCATCTCCCGTTCGCCGCCGCCATTACCGTTTAAACATAACGATAATATTATTACAGTAATCGCGGTATACGATTTCGAGCGATCCGGTAATGGAAAAGTAGGTCTCGTTCTGACTATATATATATATATATATATATAATATACAATATGATATACGTGATGTATATATACAATATGTCTCTATATATAATCCCACGACGAGTTAAAATATCAATGCAGTGGTTATCATAGTAGTGCTTATAGTATATATTATATAATATAATATATGTATATATTATGCGTGCGAAATTTTCCAGCGTTTATTTCTACAAAGTTATTGACGCCGCAGTAACGTAATCTAAAAGCGTTATTGTGATAATTATTATCATTATTATTATTATTACATACCTATACATAATATACGCACGGCTGAACCAAACGTATCTGCGTGATTTCAATTAAAATATAGATTAATTCTATAATAATATGGTAAAATAACAAAACGTATTATTGATTTAACAAAACAATATCTTTTATCAATGTCTTGGATAAAACTGCGTCGTCCAATTGAATACAGATTTATTTGAATTAACAAATATTTTGTGCGGTTCGTTTCTTTCTTTCTTTCTTTCTTCTTCGTAGAACAAACGCCCATCATTCGTTAATTAAAAAAAAAAAAAAAAAACAGTCAATTTAAACGGAATATTTTATTATAACAATAAAATCTATAATTCATTTTACAAATTAATTTTATTAAATTATAATACTTATATATTTTATGAAATTTACAAAATGAACATATGTTATTGTAAACACATTTTTTATTGATTTAACGATGTACCTATACGTTAAAATAATAAAATTGTATTATTTCAACATTCGTTTGTTAAAATTTGATTATTGCATATTGTTAATTCTACCAATGATATTTGGTTCAGTGTATGTACCTATATATATATATATATATATATATATACATATACATGCGAATCCGCATACACATCGATAAAATACTTATAAGTATATATATATATATATATACACACGTATACCCGTGATGATTGTTAACATATATCAATAAACATTGTTTAAGTCGAATGTGTATACTTGGAAGTATAGTATATATTACATCAACAATATATATAAATATAATACCGATAGAAAACTGATTAAGATTTTACGTTTAAACGCAAGAATATTTCTGTTTTCATAAAAACAATATAATATATATAGTATATTATGGTATATATTATGTGTACGCATTACGTTTACAAAATTATTACTCCTATAAACTGCAATACAACCAAAGTTCACAATATTTTATTAGTAGATATACTATATATATATGTGTGTGTGTGTGTGTGTGTGTGTGTGTGTGTGTGTGTGTGTAATATAATTTCTAGAAGAAAATGTATTCTGCGATATGTCGATATCTTATTGCTTGAATGTCTTACATATATATTTACATACTAAATGAAATATATATTAGTCGAATGGATTTGAGGTGTAGATGTACCTATTGAATTTTGAAAACAATGATAAATCATTTCTTTCGATAAAACTATACTCTGAACGAAGCTCGGTGTGTATAATATTATTTTCCGACTTATAACAATATAATTTGCCGTTATTTATGCTTATTCTTTCTTTACCATTATGTTGTCGAATATTTATCTTTTTAAAATACCAACTATATATATATACAATACATTTATTGTAATCCCAAAAAGTGTATATACGTTTACTGAAAAGTGTTAAAAAAGATTTGAAAATTTTACCCCGCCCGATATATAAAACTATCGATATATTATATATTATATATATTAAATATTTAGTGTACATTTCAAGTTTCCGAAAATATAATTTTCCGATGTATAAAAATGTTCCCTATTTTTTTTTTTCACGTTAAAAGAATTTACTGGGAAAATTCAAAAAAAATTCAGTTTATAGTTAAAAAGCTATCCAAAAACATGTATATACCTATATACAGGTATATAGGTGTTAGGTAAATATGCCCACCTATACGGTATAGTAAATTGTGATAAATTATCATTATGTATGCGTTTACTAGCAAACAATTGACCGTCAAAATAATCTTAAAAATTACACGATTTGCGAACGATTCTTGTGTTATGTTGCCATAGAACAAAAATTATGATTCCCACAAAATTAAAAAACAAAACGGGTTTTTGATCAAATGTATACTTAGGATTTAATCTGACAACAAATCGTGAGTAAAACTATTCAGTGTTGTCAAATAATAATTTCGCATAATTTAATAAGAATTATATATATAGGTAAGGTATATACAATATACTTATACCTACATATGATTTTTAAATGACCTCATTTTAAATACAAGAGCTGGTATAAACCTTGAGCTTTATTCTTGTCTATGTCAAAAAAAGATAAATATACTATAGTACAACATTGTATAATATATTGTTGTGATTATATACTATATATATTATATTATTATATGATTATGTAATTAAAGTATTGCCTCAATATCTACTATACAATACAGCAGAATAAAAATAAATATTTATTGTTTTTATTTTGGTAATATAAATTACTCGTATACAGAAAAGTCAACATCAAAATTATTGTAATACCTATTTGTCGATATACTAAGACATTAATTAGAACTACAATAATATAACATATCAATAATTAAAAATCTATTTTATCTCATTTACTCCAGGTATCGGTTTCAAGTTTTAACTATATAGGCGACGTGTTTTCGCGATTAACCAGGTATTACGTTATACCATACCATTTGAACGGTTATAAATTATTATAACCAAAACTGATTGTTTATAAAATTTAGTAACCAAATTACAAAAACACGCCTTACATATACATCAAGTGTTTAATAAAGAAAGTTATACGATGAATATAAATTATTTTGAAGAAAAAGTTAACATATAGCCTATTAGGTATATATAAACTCATATATTATAATATATGTGACAACAAATTTACATTATTATCAATTACATTAAATCAATAAATTGATAAGCTAAATTCAATAATATATTCAAAGTATTATTACAATAAGAAACTATATAGTCAAAACAAGTACGTAATGTCGTAATAAATATATAGTTTATATAGAATTTATGTATTTTTAAGTTTCACAAATCCTGATATAATAATTGCGCAAACCTAGCAGTTAGCGAGGAAATTTCAAATCATTATAAAATTATTGTTGTGTAAAATGTAATATAATAAAGCACCTATATATATAATTACCCAACCGTCTTATATTATAACTATATTTATTATTATTATTATTATTATTATTATTATTACTACGTATATACGTTATACTTACACAAAATAATATAGTATAAAAATAACAAAAATTGTAATATGCTAATATACAATTTAATAATACAATATTATATATCATGTTACCTGTATAGCTGATACAACAGAATATTGACGTTGGAAAAATCCCCACACCTCTTATAATCTATTCAATTTATATGTTATACTTATCTACATTTTTATTTTAAAAAATTTTAAAACAATCTACCTACGACATTAAATTATTTTTCGTGACTATTTATTACTATATTATATTCATATTTTATTTTTCATATGTCAGATCAAGTTTCAATATTATACCTACTATTAGGTATAACTATAAACTTCTTTCCCGTGAATCTTCATATTGAATCCATTTTTAAATTGCATATCAATTTTTTGGGCTACAATTTTGAGTTTAAGACCTTATTATATTCTTACAAAACATTAAACACGCAGTTATACGCTATACACTGTATATATATATATATATATGATTGATAAATCATTTTACATATAAATTATAGATAAACAGTCTAAGGGTATTAAAATTTAGCTTTTTGGAATAAGTATTTTGTTTATAGCAGAATGATCGGCATTTTTTTATTGATCGTGCGGTCCCTTTGACCAGCTTACGGACAGGGCTTTTTGGATACCAGTCCGACATATATTGGCTATCTCTGTTTTCATATTTGTCAGAAACTATTTATCTATAGATATAATAGGTACGACGACGTGTATCTACTATTTACATAGTTATATATAATAATACCTAGTAATATTATAGCCTTTATTAACGAATTGTCAGTCGTTTTAAAGTATACTAATGATATATTATTTTATATTTGACACTATATTTAACACTATTAAGTCTTTAGAAAACCATTTTAAAAACTATACACAATATACATATTTATATTAATCATGAACGAAGAAACCTTTAAGAATGGGATACATTTATATAACTATTATGTATTATTAATTAATTATATTATTTAATTATTAATTAATTATACAATAAACATAAATGCAATATGCATATTATTTAACTACAGCACTAATAATAGAGCATATAGTATAGGTATACTTATTGTTACCTGTTTATAATTAATGTGGTTAAAACGATTAAAACTGGTATAAGTTCAGTCATCTTTGTACAGTTACAAATTACAATACATTTACAAAATGTATAAGGTATGTGATTAAATTTTAATAAAGCAAACAGCAAACATTACATTTAACTCTACGCAGACTTGTTGGACATTGATAGGTAATTGTTGGAAATTATTTGAAAGTATTTTATAACTAATTCGGCTCTAAAGTTTGTAGTACCAGGTTTATGCCCAGCAATACATATGAAAGAAAAACCGTTTTTAATGACCCAACAATATTCATAAACGACAACTGGATATTGGTGGATAGTTGTTGGAAAAAACATCACAGGTAATTCCTGTCTAAAGTGTGTAGTAAAATCTTAACCTATAAGTATGAAAAATTTAAAAAAAAATAAGTTTAGGCATCCAACAACTTTAGAATATGGTACAACAAATTTACTTTTACACCTTAAAATCATGAGGAACTATCTAATTGGTTCAATTACATTTGTTTAAGTAGTTTTTGCCCCAGCACTAAATTTCTCCTACTAAACACTATGGTAAAGTATAATAAAATAAAATAATTTTTAAAATTACAACTTTAGACTTTCAATAATTTTAGAACATGGTCCGAAAAATTTACTTTAAAACCTTATAAGCATAAGGAACTGCCCAACACGTCTTATTAAATTTTTTTTTACAATTTTTATCTCAATACTACATTCTTCCCATAGGCATAACTTGGGGTTTTTTATATAGGGTGTGGGGCAAAAGCAATTTTTTTACTAACTTCCCGCCACAAAAAAATTTTGATTATGCTCAATGTAAAAATGTTTCTTAATTTTATATTATCTCTATAAATATCTTAAAGAAACATATATTTAATATCTTAAAATTCTATACCAAATATATTACTATCAGTGGCGGTTCGTGGGCTTTAAAAGTGGGAGGACGATTAAAAATTATTCATTTTTGAAAAACATAGAATACAATATTAATTATGTACCAATTTAAAAGGTATTTCTTAAACCAAAATTAATACCATATAGAAAAACAAAACTAGAAATACGTTTTACAAAAACAAAAAATTACCATCTTTCATTCACTAAACAGGTGTTCCAAGTTGTTTTATTTCAATTTTCTGTTAAAATAATACCGACTTTTTATCTTCTATATTATAATAATATAGTCAAAGAATAAATTAAATAAATAATAAAGAAATATTGAAATGTGCAAGCGTCACGAACGCACAGTAAATACACGTTAACTTATTCCGTATTGTTCCGCAGTCCACATGCATGTCGGGCGATTATTCGTATCGCTACGGCGACCGCATTATTGCCGAATTCTCTCTCCTATGTTTTTATGTTTTGATCATATAGTTATGACGGGAGATTGTCAACTTCGCCCCAGAGCTGAGCGCTGTTCGATACTCGATAACCGCGCAGATGAATAAGTACCGATTTCAACCGTGCTATTAACTACATATAGTTCTAAACTTCGATTACCTCATAGTGTTTTCATAACAATGGAAAACAATAATTTATACTTTCAATAATAATATTTTGAAAACGCATTACTACTTAAATAAAAATAATTCTTAATATTTAAATCAATATCTAACTTGTTAATAAGTAATTTGTTACGATTTTAGAGGGGGCGATAGCCCGTCGCCCCTACACACGAGGCGCCACTGATTGCTATATAGCAGATGTATAAATAAGCAACTTTTAAATTAGGAGGTAGGTATCCAAAATAATCAACTTAAAAGACTGCAAATGATTTAAAAAAAGAACTGAATAAGAATAAACAAAATTTTCAACTTAAGGGGCCTCTACACCAAACGATTCTGAGGAGTATTATTTAGGTAATTTATTATTTTTTCTTTATATGAATTTGTGCTTGTGTGAGTCGAATGTGATCATTAATGTTGGTAACCCGTATCAAAAGTATTCTGGATTTGGGTAGCCATTACAAGCACCCACGTACACGTGTCAGCGATCTATTTTACAATCATGACAAAATGTATATTTTTCACAATTAGACAATTATATTTCACCAGAACGTTGAAATGAGTATATAAATTTTAATTTTGAAAAAAAATTAGATTCTTTCATAAAATTTAAAAGGAAATGATCAAGACACTTTTCAAAAATTATTTTTATTTAATTAGACATTTATGTTCAAATTGATGACAATTTTGAAAACTTTAAACTGTTTTAATTACAGTATAAAATATAAAAGTGAAAAAAGTGAATTGATCATTCCCTGGAGTAAATTATGACGAATCTATACCTACACGTTTTCAAAATTGCTATCGGAGTACATCATCGTGTCAGACCGTTGGAACTAGAATGACTAGTTACAAAACTATTACAAAACATTACAAAACATATTACTCAATTTTAGACTATAGATGAGTGCAGAGAGAAACCTCTTGGTTTTACAATAACGTAAAAAAATTCAAAGGAATTTTTTTGTATTAGAACAGTACATTACATATTTCTTGAAAATTCCAAGACTTGGACAATTATTTTTGAAATTACAGAGAAGTGGATAACCATAAGCATTTTTGACGAAATTACGTATTTATGTAATTTTCGGTAGTTTCTTCAGACGCATTAAAAAACCATTATTAAAAATTTACTTCTTACTTCTTTAGAATACTAACTAGACGCAAATTGTTACCGAAAAATGTGCAATATACTAATAGTCGAAGCACTTCTTCTAGTAGATATTTTTATTAAACATAAAAATAACACATCATTAATCAATACATTCCTCAATATAATATAAACCATGTTGAAAATGATTAAACACTTTATTTGTAATTTAAAATATTATATCAATTTTTTTAAACAATTTTGAACGTTTAACAGTTTACAAAATGAAAATCATTAAGAAGGCATCGCACTAAAGATTTTCAACGGTAAAAGTATGTTTACGCAAAACAAATGAAATGGCATTCTAAAGTGATTTTAGAGTTAAAACACTTACCTATTATAAAATTGATAGAAAACAACAATTTGGAGATAATCTCATCGGCGTTTTTTCAAATAATTTCAATAATTTTAACGCGTTACCTTGGACAAAAAATGACCATTTATATTTTATTATATATATATTATGTATTGATGTATTTTATTATATCATTGGTTTTACATATCTGAGGAACTTGGGTACCGATAAAAAAAAATGTATTTTGCCCAACGTGCTACGCTAGAAATTAAAATCATATAATGCTAATAGTGTCCCGTCATTTCGTCGCATGTAATTTCGACGCATGCTATATTTCGTCGCATTTATATATGTACAATAATAATAGATTTATCATATATTATAATGTCGACATATATTGTCTATACCGAGTCCGGTACGGTTTTAGGTATATACCTATATAATATAGTGGTAGTGGTGTATATAGGTACCTTATGATTTATCTTTATTTCAGTAATTTATTATTTGGTTTTCACGTAAGATTGTAACTTATTCTTTGGAAAAAGAAGAAAGTTTAACCAAAATTATATCGGAGCAAGTAATTGCTGAATATATACCAAGTAAAAATAAATAAATATAATGATTCGTCCAATATAGATTATAGAAAATATATTAAAATGTTTAAAAAGTTCCAATAGGCGATATTTTACTTGGTATTGATCATCATTTTCATTTTTATAAATAATCATTTTAAAAGTTTTATTTAATAATAAAATAAATATGTAATTGTTATGTTACATAACATGTTTTTTATGTATTATTGTTATTAACATAACTCATGTATAAATTAATATTTAAAAAATATCCCAAATTAATTTACAATTTATACCTAAATATTATTAAAAAAATATATATGCGACGAATTGACGGGCGACTAAATGACGTACAAGTATAACCATAAAACTAATATAATATACATCAGATAACCGAGTAACTACATTTTTAGCATTAGTATTAAGCTATTATAAAAACCCAATATTATATTATGGCCGCTGTCCACTAAATGATGATGAAAAATATGGTTAGTTTTCGGTTGCGGGTTTTTGTGTATAATGCCACATTTGACTTTTCAATCCATTTTTAATCGTATCATTATGTCGATTCGAACTGTACAGTCGTATTGTCATTTGATGATTTGACAATTTTAAAATAGGCATAAAAAATATTAAATTCACATATTTTTTTATCATTATTAATTAGTAATGTAAAAATGTAAGATATACCTATATTGCATGCAATATGAGGTTAGGTGATTTGCAGATTGCCGAAAGAAAAGTAACAGAAAATTAAAAAGTAATTAGTGCCTATACCTAACGCGTTAGATTTTAACATAAAAAGAAGTGATTTCATTACACGACAAATTTGAGTAATGAAAATGCAATGTCACTAAATTTTATAAATGTAACGAGTGCCTAATGTGTAATTGTATTACCTACTTTAAAAAAAAAAAACGTGCCGAAGACTGTATACAATGACATATTACAGTGGCGGCTCGTATGTAGGGACGACGGGGCGATCGCCCCTCCCCTATAAAATTTTACCTAACAAATTACTTATTAACACGTTAGATATTGATTTAAATATTGACAGGTATTTATATTTATACCGGATAGTGCATTTTAAAAATATTATTATCGAAAGTAAAAATTGTTTTCCATTGTTATGAAAACACTATGAGGTAATCGGAGTTAAAAAATATAATATGTAGGTGATATCACGATTGAAATATGTACCTATTATACGTCTGCGCGGTTATCGAGCGATTATACAGCGATCGGCACTGGGGAGATGTTGTGACAATCGCCCGTCATAACTATACAAACAAACACACGAAAACATAGGATGGGGAATCCGGTAATAATGCGGTCGCCGGAGCGATACGAATAATCGCCCGACATGCGTGTGGACTGCGGCGGAACAATACGGAATAAGTTAACATTTACCGTGTGTTCATGACGCGCGCACATTTCAATTATTTCTTTTTCATTTATTTAATTTATTCGTTTTATTATTGGCGTATATCATATTAGTATAATAAAGAAGATAAAATTTCAGTGCCTATCGCATTAACAGAAAATTGAAATAAAACAACTTGAAAGATATAGACGGTTACATTTTGAATATAAAACCCATACCTATATTTTATTATGCATATTGTAATTTTCGGTTTTTATAAAACACTATTATACCTACTACCACTGATAGTGAAATATCGACCGGTAACTCTCAAATAGCACGGAAGAAAATATTATCTTTAAGGATTACCTACTTATATTTAATCAGTAATACCTAACTACGGTACACTTAAATTTTGACTGCGTGCCACGAGACTTTACGGGTATGTTAAGTGGAGGTTGTGTACCCCGTAGCTAGGTGACACCTAAGCCATTTTAAGTGACATATGTATTTTATTATTATGAAAAATTGTTTATCCCCTCCCCCCCCCACCCACCCACCCATGACCTAGCCCTAATTACGCCACTGGGTAGAGCGCATAATACCGAACCGGCCGCCCACTATTTATATTTTATTGGCGGAATAATAATGTATAAATACGAGGCGTATTCGAAAAGTAAGGGCCGTTCGTTTATATTTCAAAATCGATAAGTCGTAACACGTTTAAACTTGTACATATCTGTACGTGCACTACTCGTGCAACTATTTCAGGTGTTGTTTTGATTCAGTAGTCATTTGCCTATCTGTGCGTACAGTAAACAATGTCCGCGATAATC